>OZ023178.1:1640597-1658097 GCA_963678695.2 Diplodus puntazzo
CTCTCATCCAGAATAAACCCAAACACCTTCAAGACCTTTAAGCTTTGACTGCAAGAGCAAACCAAGAACCTGAGACCTTTCACCCTCAACTAAAAACTCTGAAGGCCATAAAAACAAAATCTGAAATACTAAAGAACTTAAAGAACTAGAGGTCTTCAGACCCTGAATAACGTGGCAAGTCAACCTTAAAATCTAAAGTTAAAGAACCCTAAATCCATAAACACTTAAAGCTGAACTTAACTTTACTCTTAAACTTGTGGAAACCTTCAAACATTCAGGTCCAAGACCTTCAAGACAAATGACACGATCGTGTTCAGACCGGAGACATCGTGACATCCTGAAGACGCTCAGTTCTAAAAATAACTCAATGTGTTTGAAGGTTGTCTGACTTTCAAACAGCCCGATCTAACCAACGATCTGTGATGATAAACCGGCTAAAGAAAGCAGAAACAAATAACCACATTTCTTCCTTCAGCCTGCAGGATCCAGTCAGTATTTGGGTTTTTGGAGGGCCACACAAAGACGGAGTGTTTACGTGACGGCAGCTGGAGGACAGAGAGACACAACAGGAACTGACAAGATAACTGGAGGTCCGACTGACCCAGAATCTGCTCCGACCGGGTCCGATGGTACTCTGCTCAGACATGTGGATGCCAGCGGAGCATCATGGGTGAAACACAGTGACAGAAGACGGGAGAGGAAGTGAGGGATGAAACGAGATGAAGATCAAAGGACGCAAATGAAACCCAGGACTGACACGACTGACTTTCATTTCCTCGCTCAGTTTGTACATCTCCACGGTCTCTGCTGTGTACTTTAACCTGCAGGAGGACATTTTATCCTGGACTGATGTCTTCCTCCTGTGGTTCAGGGTGTTTACAGAGAGAGGAAGCAGCGTTGGTCTCGATAAGAAGAACCTCCAAATATCTGATATGTGTTTTTATCTGCAGTGGGATGTAAACTGAGACCAGACTGTTGTTTAAAGTCCTGTCAAACACACGGAGCAGTCACCTGGAGCGCAGCAGGTACGGCTGAAACTCGGCCTCAAAACTGACTATTTATAGACCAAATACCAGAAAAATGGCAGCGATCCACCGTGAGGAGTCCAGAAAGGACGGGAGGAGCAGGACCGCCGGAGATAAACGAGCTGATGGAGGAATGTTGATCCTCGAGGAAGTGTTGCTGGCTTCAGTCAGCCAAACACTCACAACCCTGGAGTCAACACACCAGACGGACAAGAAGAGCTAAACTTTATTTATAGCCAGTCCTGACGTGTGCCGAGGACACAGAAACACCTGGAGAACCTCCACCAGGAGAACCTCCACCAGGAGAACCTCCACCTGGAGAACCTCCACCAGGAGAACATCCACCATGAGGACCTCCACCTGGAGTGGAGAACCTCCACCTGGAGAACATCCACCAGGAGAACCTCCAACAGGAGAACCTCCAACAGGAGAACCTCCACCAGGAGAACCTCCACCAGGAGAACCTCCAACAGGAGAACCTCCACCAGGAGAACCTCCACCTGGACTTGAGTTCCTCCTCCTGTCCAGTCACAACTGCAGAAATGTGACTGCTGGAGTTTGAAAAGCGGATGCTGAGCTGCACTGCCAACTTCAGCAGTTAAATGGTATGAATGATGTCAGGAAGATGTAGAACGCTTCACGGTTTGCTCAAAAGCAGATGTTTAACTGCATCACTGTCTTACAAAGACGTTAATCCTTTAATCACGGAGATGCTGAAGGAAAACATCCGGGGATCACTGAGGTTAGGCCGAACAGGAACACTGACCCACATTCTATCACGATTCAAAGCTCTGCTCGTCACCAGGAGGCCGTGACGCTGCCGTCTGAAGGATACAAGACACTGTTGGTGTTAACTACATCCCAGACGGGTGGAGATACAACAACATCTGGAGAGAGGCCAGGAGGAGACGGACGGACGGATGGACTGATGGAAGAGAGTGAAACAAAGAGAGGAGAGTGATGAGGAGGTGAGAGAGGGCAGCATCACAGATCCACCCGACACAAACGGAGGAGACGGAGGAGATAAAAGACGAAGAGAGGAACAGACAATAAAGAACAGATGGCAGCAGGCCAACACACACACACACACACACACACACACACAGTCTTTGTTCCGTGCAGCGATGACCACTGATCATCGTTTGGTCAGAACGCTGAGCAGCATGTCTACCTGAGTGTCAGTCACGACTTCAAACATCTGAATATCTGTTACTGAGGGTTTACTGGACAGATGTTCTACCATTCTTGCATAAAAAGTTTGATTGTTGATCATTTGTGCCCTGTTTTAGTTTCCCTTCCTGTTTGCTGTGAAACAGAAGAACCGATCATTTGGACCAAAAACCTCTGACTGAACCTTTAGGTGCTGCTGGAGTCTTCAGACGGGATCACGTTAGAGATGTGGTGTAAAAAATAGAACCCAGCAGCCGCAGAGCAGCTGGATGTAAAATAAAACTTGATTGAGACTCTGAGTCAGAGCGGACCTCTGCGTGACCGCCGGCTGCCTCCTGCCCACAGATTCTGGTGGGCAGCCGCTGCCAAACCGGGCCTCAGTTGGCTGGTAGCTGCTGGTTAATTACGGTACGCCGGTGCCAAACACACAGCGACACCCTGCGGGGCTCGGCCCGGATCGACCTCTCCGCCCCGGAACAGCAGGCTGGCGCTGCAGGTTTATCTCCCGCCGTTTACAGCAGCCGAGGTCTGACAGCGCACGTTGTTCTGTTTGCATTCGAGCAGAGCCAGGTGACTGGACTCAGACGGAACCGGGTCTGAGGTGTGTCACCTGCAGACTGCAGCTGTCATCAGCTCATCACAGGGAGGCTGATGACGAGGGCTCGGCTCGCACGCTCAGACGACACCGTTACAAACATCCATCAACACGGAGCCAAACCGGATCAGACAGAACCCGTTCAGTTGGGTTACCACCAGAATGTAACTGAGGCTCTGACCCAGATCACTGAGGACAGACTCATCTTTCACAGCCACACTGAAAGAAAACAGTGGCGTCTCTGACTGACATGATGACATCACAGGCATTGGAAACAACAGACGTGTGTCCTGAGGCATGCTGGGAATCCCAGAGTGCACTGTGGGCGTCCTGAAACCGGTTCAGACTAATCTTAGCAGGTGAACACGAGGAACAGGTGACTCGTCTGCGCTGTAGCGACACGGATCACCTGGAGACGACACGCCTCAACGGCTGAAGGAGCGAGGGAGCGGCGAACATCAAACACTGACCGAGGGAAATGTATTTATAGAAATAAACAAGACAAAGAAGAAGAATGACAAGCTTCTTTGTGATGTCTTCAAGGTATCCTGATAACATCAACAGTCTGAGTAATGATCACACAATGATCTCTACATCTAAGAAGTCAGACACAGAAGATTACAGTCAGTCTAACATCTGCAGCCAGATGTGTCAGAGTGACATCACAACGTCACACCGCCTCCTGGACGCCGTGATGGATTCACAAGCTGACAGATATCTGATGGTGTGTCGGAGGAGAGGAGTTAATCAGGAGAGAGCTGGTAAAGGTGCGCTTGATTTACTGCGAAAAGGAAAACTCTTAGAGTTTGTTCACATCGACGTAATGTGAGCTTGTGAGGACTGAGCACCACGTGAGCTGACCCCTGATCAGTGTGTTGGTCTGAAGATAATGATCGATGTAGAGATGACACACACGCCTCCTCCAGCACCAGGTGACGCCTCAGGAATGTGACTCCATGACAAACTGATAGGGCGACAGGTTGAAACTACTGACTACAAGATGAAGTCTTCACTGGAGCTGCCGAGCTGAAAGCGTTAGAGGTAAACAGCATCTTTTCACATCGTTTCGGGTCTGCAGAGGAAAGAACGTCTCGTTTCTATAAAAACACTTCGCCTGGTTTTCCTCACAGCGCTCCGTGAATCCTCAGGTGAGGAAACATGGATGCAATTAAGAGAAATGAGAAGACATCAAAGTGTCTGTGGGGCAGTCATCATCAGCCTTGCAGTGACTAATGAACATACACACACACACACACACACGCACACACACACACACACAGCGAGGATATTAAAGAGGATGAGCGATGTGTCCGGGCTGCAGCGTCTCTTATGAAACTGTCTTCTTCTTCAGCTAATCATGAAGAATGAAGCCGTTTCTCTGCTCTGCTGTTCTTCTGTTGTGTGCTAATGTGAAGAGAGAAACTGATGAAAGTCTTTATTTCTACTCAGATTCACGTCAGGATCTTTGCTTCTCCGCCATTCTCTCACACCTTCCTCCTGTTCTGGTTCGGTCCAGTTGATTTCTGTCAGAATCTATTCAAGTCGAGCTATTTAAACTGTTTGTTGTGTCAGAAACAGTCCACATGATTCATAATTAGCTCAATGAGTCGTTTCTGTCCGCAGGTTACCACCAAACCTCCATGTTTCTGCAGCTAATGCTACATGTAGCACAACACACCTGTTTACCTGCAGCTAATGCTACATGTAGCACAACACACCTGTTTACCTGCTAACTGTGTTCTGTATCCTCGTTTGTTCTGTAAATTAACTTCCTGTTTTAAATATAAACAGGACGCTGTGTGTTCTGACGCACCGGCAGAAACAAGGTGTGTGTTGATGTCCAACAGACAGCAGGTGTAACTGTGTGTGTGTGTGTCGTTACCTGTCCGACAGGTTTAATTAACGGTGATGAATGGATCACACACACACACACACACATACACACACACACACACACACTGTACAGCTGTCAGCACCTGACTGACAGGTTTCACGTTCAAAACAAGCTTTATTGACATGTCTGACAGCTCAGAGCAGCCTGGTGATGTCATCAGCAGGTATTTCAAAACTCGTCAGGTGAACCTTTATTCATACGGCCGTTGATGGACGACAAACGCAAAACAACAAAGCTAACAGGAGACTGAAAGTACTCGATTACCCAGAGTTCAAGAGCTGAACAACAAATGTTTTAATTAATTATTTCCATGTCAGAATCAGAATCAGAAGAAGGAGAAGAAGAAGAAGAAGAAGGAGAAGAAGAAGAAGAAGAAGAAGAAGAAGAAGAAGAAGAAGAAGAAGAAGGAGAAGAAGAAGAAGAAGAAGGAGAAGAAGAAGAAGTAGAAGAAGAAGGAGCTGCTGTGTGACATGATGTGAGACGAAGAGGCAGAAAAACAGGGTGAAGGGCGAAAGGCTGAGATAATATGACGCCACGTGTGACTGATGAGGCGGCGCTGCTCTGATTTGTCACAGTCAGACGACGGGTTAACCCCCAACACACACACACACACACACACACACACACACACACACACACACACACACACCCTGCCCTGAGGGAGCTAACAGCCACGCTCCACCCAGCATGTGTGTGTGTGTGTAAAGACAATAGTGCCATTAAAGTACCAAAGATCATCCATTCAGACCTGCCAGCCTGCAGCACTGTGTGTGTGTGTGTTTGTGTGTGAGTGTGTGTGTGTGTGTGTGTGTGTGTGTGTGTGTGTGTGTGTGTGTGTGTGTGCGTGTGTGTGTGCGTGTGTGCTGTCAGTGGAGCCAGCAGAGCTGGTGAGAGTGTCGACACTCGGTCTGTAAACACAGCAGTGAGTCAGCCGCTGTGAGTTGTGTTTACGAGCGTTGGTGGGCTCGTGGGCACCGGACAGCCAAACAAACCGGGTCCAAGAATGCAGCACACTCAGCGTTTCCACTGTGTTCTGGAGGACTAAAGGTTAGAGAGGAGCCGGTCCAGCCCTGACACAACAGAACCGAGCCGTGTTTGTCTGTTCCGTCTGGTTTATTTAGCTTGGTATCAGAGCGAATCCACCGTAGTGTGGTCTGAAGAACCACAACCAGAACCAGCCTCATTAACGGGCCTCAGCTGGGTTTATTTGCTATGTTTGATGCTTCTGTCTCAAATATCTTGAAGTCAACTGAGAGAATCAATAATAATCATGGTGCTGCTGCCTGAGGGGGAACCAGGAAGTGGGAGCAGGAAGAGGAACGCAGGCGACCAACCGCGGGCGAGCACAGACAGAGAGGCCTTGTTGTGATTGGACGGGGAGAGAAGACGCTCTGTCCAACACTACAGGGTCTCATTTTGTTGGACTTTGCCACATTTTAAAGTCCAAATCCATCAGAATCCAGTTGACCGGCGTGTCCGACAGCTGTGACTGGATCTCTGGCTTCGGTTCAGATCATCGTCGCCTCCACAGCGTTCCCATCAGCCGGAACATCGCTGTAATCCCGGATACATGACGAACTGCGGCGCTCCGGTTTTCCCACCTCACGGACAACAGCGGGCCTTGTGTGGAGCGCTCGCAGGAGGCCCAGCTGTTCCCGAGGCCACGGGAGGTGAAGGGACGGCGGACTCCTCCTCCTCCTCGATACCAGAGCTGCTGGCAGCGAGAGGCGGCGAGGCCTCGAGTCAAACGAGCCTCAGTGATCGGACCGCAGCAGGTGTGAGAGAAAGAAGATGCTTGTGTGTGAAGAGGGTCGAGAGGAAGGGGAGGAAGAGGAGGAGGAGGAGGAGGAGGAGGAGGAGGAGGAGGAGGAGGAAGAGGAGGAGGAGGAGGAGGAGGAAGAGGAGGAGGAGGAGGAGGAGGATGAACGGGTCAGAAGCAGCAGAACCGGGTTCAAGATGGCGTCACAGAGCTGAAGATGAACAGCTGAGTTAGAAACTAAGCTGTAATGATCAGCAGCAGATTTACTGAAGAGGAAAACAATCGTTCAAAAGCATCTGGTTCTTTGACAGACAACTACGACTCCCAGGATGCATTTCTGTCACAAACAACCAATCGCAGAGCTTTCCATTTCATCCATGTCGGATGAACTCGGTAACTTTCAGACACGTTTTGCTTCCAACCGTATAAAAACAAAAGCCTTGTGAGAGTCCCTCCTCACCACAGCAACAGCACAGAGGCTCATGGGTAATGTAGTTCTTAGAGCCATCTGTCAGAAAGCTGCTGATTGTCTGTAACTCAGCTCAAACGGACCTACAGCAGACAGCGGGATGTGAACGGTCTTTAAATCACTGTGGCATCAAACAAACGAGAGGCAGACTCAGATCCAGATCCAGATCCAGATCCAGATCCAGATCCTGGACTGCTGCTCCTGCAGGCGGCAGGATGACATCACCTGCTCACCCTGCAGAGACATTATGCAAAACACAAACCGACTCTTCTTATCTGATGCTGGTCTGACCACCAGTTCATCAACCTCTCAGAGTCAAACACCCTCAAACAGAAACAGTCAGCCGGACCGGTTCAGGGGGACTGGACCTGACGAGCAGACACCGCAGCATCAGTCACGCTCTGCTGCACACGGATGACTAATTACACACTGGATTAATCGACTCTGACTCTTCCACGGCTGTTCATGTGAACCGCTGGACCACCGTGATGTGATGATGTTCTGTGTGATCCATCTGGATCATCTGGTTCTGAGCGGTGTCAGCTGTGACACTGAGCCCGTCTCTAACTTCTCATCGACACTTCATTCTGTTTATCTGACGGTTTGTGAAGGATTACAACATTTTTTCGGATAATGTTCTTCAGTTTGGTGAATAACAAAGAGGAAAACAAAGGATCCAATATCAGATCTTATATATTCAACAGTACTGATGATTCACACTGCTGTAAATCTGTGATCAGCCACCAATACTGCAGCCAGAGATCAATCACAGGTATCAATGAGTGCTGATATTTGAGGTGTCAGACACACACACACATTCCAACACACACTATCACAAGCTTAACACACACACACACACACACACACAAACTGAGTGACCTAAATATCAGCCTTTAAATCAGTCCGGCTGAACCATCCCCCCACTCTGCAACACACACACACACACACCAAACGAACACACACACACACACACACCCACACACACACACACACACACACGGCTGGTTGGCAGCAGGCCGGATACTTTCATCCTCATCACAAATCAAATAAAACCACCGTCACGCCACCAGCTACTAACTGGTTCATCATCCACACACACTAACACACACACACACACACACATTCTCTCTAAACTCACTCACACACACAGAGGTTTCCCGCTGCAGAGCGATTAGGTGTCCATTTAATCAGAAAGCTTATCTGTCTGTCCAGGAGTCGTGTAGAGACGAGTTAGAGGGAATTTGTAACCTAGACGGGGTTTCACTGACCTGTGAGAGTGTGTGTCTGTGTGTGTGTGTGTGTGTGTGTGTGTGTGTGTGTGTGTGTGTGTGTTAAGACGCGACATCACTCAGGATCAGGTGAGTCTGTGTCTTACACACAGTTCATTTTTAGTGGAGGTTACCAACGACTCTCAGCTCAACACTTCCTTCACACTGTGAACTCGTCTGCAGACGCACTGACTCATCTTCACACTCTGAGTATTTACAGACTCGGAGAGACGAGTGTGTTCGTCCTGCTGAGGGAAATAAAGGAAACGCAGAGACGACGTGCGATTACAAACAAGCTCCTCACATGTGCAGAACCTGCCTTGGAAACATCACGTTTTTAAGTTTCCTTCAGTCTCACAGTGATCCAGTGACAGTTGTCTGAACATCCATGAGTTCACTGCTAACAGGAAGTGCTAACAGCTGATTCTGCTAACTTTAAATGGAGAATGTCCACATGTCATTAGTATGACCAACATTTAAACAAATATCTGATTTACTTTAGGTAACTGGTTAGTCGGTGACTGAAGAGATGTATTTCAGTGTCGTAACGTCGAACAAACTGGTGAGAAACCATGATGGTCTCTCCATATTCACCGTGTTGATACCAGTGTTGGTTCTGGACAGTGCTGCAGCTCGCTGTTCTCGTATTTTGCGTTGACGCTGAACGAAGCTGCAGAGCAGAGATCAGCTGACACGGGGCGGTGTTGTGGCGGTGTAAACACACCCGGGATGTTCAGGTTAATTTCAGGTTTATTAGCTTCGTTACGTCCACCAGCGTCGCTGCACTTCCTCTCTGATTACAGCCTCCTTTGTTCTTCAAACGAGCGGTTCTGATGTGGAGGAGGACAGCTACACTACTGAGGCATCCGTGTGTGTCTGTGTGTGTGTGTGTGTGTGTGTTTCAGCCTGCTTACATCATGCACTAATGCCATCTCGCGTGTGCATTCTAAAAACCTAAACTCGGTCGCTTGCTGTGGTGCTGATGCTGGGTATCAAAGGGTTCAGTGAGAGTGTGTGTGTGTGTGTGTGTGTGTGTGTGTGTGTGTGCGTGTGCGTGTGTGTGTGTGTTGCGTCAGTGTGCGTCTTTGTCTTCTGCCCTCCGATGGATTTGAGCCTTACATAAGAGCTTTAAAGCAGCGGGAGGGCAGTTAGCTGGGACGCTCCGCTGGCACGCCACCACCGCCCGGCCAGTGGTGGATTATGGGATGTATGGCGAGCGTCTAGTGGACACACACACACTCACACACACTTTGAGGTTGTACGTTGCTGTATTCCTAATTCTGTGTGTGTGGTTCAAGTGTATGTGAAGCATTAACATTAAGAAACCCTCTGCTTCTTGCTGCCTTTCAAGGAGACCGACTGTCAAACCAAACTCCATTCAAAAAACAGGCGTTTTAGGGTCACGCCATATTTTTCGGGTTAAAAACCGTAGTAGCATCATCAGGAGGACACTTTCTGTAGAAAAGAAGCAGATCAAAAAGAGTGGAATAAAACTTTAAAACTGCTTTCAACCTCACACAAACTCCTGCTGCAGTCAGAGGGAGTGTGTGTTGCTGCGAGGTGGAATGTGCTACTTCACTGCTTCCAACGGCTTGTTCAAATAAGGGAGCACGTCCCTCTACACCACACACACACACACACACACACACACACACACACACTTGCCACAAGGTCCAATTTGGGTCTGAGGAGGAAGTGTGGAGGAGGAGGAGGCTGACACACATGCTCTTTGACCCCAGAACAACCTCTGCCACTGGGGCGACACAGCAGCCGGCTAATAAGCACAGAGGAAGGCTGTACCAGAGTGTGTGTGTGTGTGTGTGTGTGTGTGTGTGTGTGTGTGGTGTGTGTGTGTGTGTGCGTCAGACAAAAAGCAGTAAGTGATGTGGTGGAGAGAAAATCAGACAGTGCAGCACAAGAGATTTAACACTTTTTCTCTGATTTCAGATGTTTTCCTGAACCTGAAAACACTCGCAGGAGCTGAAAAGGTTGAACTGGTTCTGCCGCTGCCACATTTTTCTGAATAACCCTGAACATGTCTGAGCACTTCTGACCCGAGGGCTTTCTGCGTGTCACTGTAATTGACCTACAAGCACTTAACTGTCTGATTCAAATATAAAGAACAAGTGAGGCATTGTACAATGAAACATGCCTGTTAAATTTGCTGTTTTTCTTATGGAGTTTGGTGTAAAAAAAAACTTTAAAAAAAAAACTCAAGCTCTGGTTCAGTTATTTTAAAAACACACACCCACTATGCACAACCACAACACACACACACACACACACACACACACACACACACACAATGCTCCACTGGCGTGACCCGCCTGCAGCAGTGATCCAGTCAGAACAGAGCCGCTAAGGTGGACGGACAGAAATAAAGTCCCAGCCGGAGACTCAGAACCAGGACAGTCCTTGGCCCACTTTCATATCCCACAATCCTCGGCTCCTCGCCTCTGTGAGCCGCTCTACCAAACTGCATCAGAAGAACTCAAAACACACTAAAAAAAACAATTTGTTCCAAGTAGAGCTTTAGCATAAAACACAGCATGCTAACTGATAGCTCATTCCATGCTAACAGATTAGCAAAGACCATATTTGATGACATCACTCATGTGTTGATTGACAGGAGGCACCATGCTAACATACCGTCATACACACTGTGTTAGTGATCACAGCCTGCATGCTAACACATTAGCATACAGCACCATGCTTATAAAAGGCTCTATGCTAACACATTAGCATACAGCATCATGCTTATAAAAGGCTCTATGCTAACAAATTAGCATAAAATATATATATATTAGCATACTCACTCATGTTAAGCCTTTAGCATAACAAGCATGACTTACGCTAACATATTAGCATACAAAATGTTGATACATAGTAGGCTGCATGCTAAGAACTGAGTACATTTCACGCTAGCGCTTTAGCACACACAACACTCAGTACAAGCACAGATAAAGTGAGATTACAGGTTCTGTGCTGGCATGTGTGATAGCAGCGTCCATGCTAACACTTAAGCATGCAGTATGTAGCGCCATACAAACATATTAGCATACAAATGTAAGCAGGCTACATGCTAACACTGGAGGAATTTGGAATTAAAAATAGACAATAATCATATTTGGCTCCTCTGAGCTGAGAAATGCTGAGACCGGTCGGTGAAACCGCTGTCGCTGCAAATCACACAAACACACACCGGCCAGCCCCGCCCTGACCTCACTGTGACTTAATGGACCCGACTGGTGTGTGTGTGTGTGTGTGTGTGTGTGTGTGTCCATTGGGAGTAAATGTAGGGGAATGTGTGTGTGAAAGGGTGTGGACATGGGTGTGTATTGAGGGCGGAGGGTCTGTGTGTGTGTGTGTGTGTGTGTGACCTATATCCACAGCCATGCAGAAGTAATGTGCACTACATGTGTGTCAACCCACCCACACACACACACACACACACACACACACACACACACACACACACACACACACGGTTGCCAATTACTGCATCTACTTTTGCATCCAGTTATCTCTGGGAAAAAAGACGCTGTGCTTCTTCTTCTCGATGTCACGCACACATACACACACATGCACACACACACACACGCGTGCAGACAGACACACACACACACGCGCACACACACACTCATCAGATGGATGGAGCTCCTCCAGCTGAAGCGAAGCTGTTTCTTAGTTGGAGCGACTTTGATCCTCCTCTCTGCTTCATACATAAACTAGATACACACACACACACACACACACACACACACACTGATACAATGGGTATAATAGGGAGAAAATCCTGTTAGAGGAGAAATGCTGCAGGGAGCTTAAAGATGGAGGGATGATGGAGAGGTGACCCTCCTCCTCTCTCCTTCCCTCCTTGTTTACCTCCTTCTTTCTGTCCTTGTTTCATCCCTCCTCTCTTTTTTCCTTGCTTCCTTTTCTTTTCGTTCCCTCCCTCTTCTCTCCTCCTTTCCTAATCTTCTTCTCCTCCCTCTCTCTCGTTTGCTCCTTTCCTTCTTACCCATTCCTTCTCTTGCTGCCTGCTTCCTTGCTTCCTTTCTCTCTTCCCTCTCTCATATTCTTGTCTTCTCAGATGTATCCCTCCTTCCTCCTCTCCTTCATCATCCCCTCCTTTTGCTTCTTTCTTCTCTTTTGCTTCTTCTTCTCTAATCCCTCCTTTCCTCCCTTCTGTCCTGTTCTTCATCCTCTCCTCGTTTCTCTCCATCTTGCCTAATTATCTCTTCCTTTCCTTCCTCCTTCTTCCCTCCTTTCCTTCCTCCTCTCTTCCCTCAGGCTTGGTTCCGTGTTGACCCGGTCCATGTGACCCGTGTATCATTCTGTTTACTTCCTGTTTTTCTGTCTGAACATGAGTCGTCCTGTCGTCCGTCTGTCCTTGACTCTGTTATTAGACCGTGACCTCCACCTCTCCTCGCTCTCCTCTCTGACAGTGTGCTCGTGTCTTTTCTGGGCTCACACTCTGAGTGGAAACGTTGACTGTGTTATGTTCTTGTGCGTTGGCCCGTTCTGGTGTCACCCGGCTTCGTACACGTCTTAGTGTCAGACTCTGAGCTCAGATCTGAACCCGTCCCACCTCATTAGTGCTGCTGTGACCTGCAGACACTTAGACCAGGTCTCAGGAATCCCAACAATGTGGAGGCCGTCGACCCCCCACACACCTCCAGTGTGGACCCCCACCAGCTGAGCCTGCGGGTCGACCTGCAGCTCAGGTGAACTTTCTGTGAGACGACTTCAGGAAGGTTAACGACTCCAGAAACTAGAGATCAGAACACCGACACAAACAGCTAACTGACAAGAAACTTCTCCGTCCTCACAACACACCTGCAAACACGTGTCGGTGTGAACAGGAAGTAGATCGTTTACTCAAAACAGAACGTCCTGGAGGGAGTCTGATGAAAGTAACTGTGTTGTTCAGAGTACATCTCAGCAGGATTACTTGTAATCGAGTACTTTCACAGCGTAGTATTGTAACTAAAGGCTGAGATTACTCTGAGCTGTCAGAACAACTCTACTTCCTCCCTGCTCATGTTTCCACATGGAAAGAGGATGTTGCTGTGTGTGTGTGTGTGTGTGCTTGTTGTTTTCAGGGTGATATTTTCATATTTTCACGGTTCTGCCTGGTTCTGGTGGTTCTGCCTGGTTCTGGTGGTTCTGCCTGGTTCTGGTGGTTCTGCCTGGTTCTATATTTGTAAATCTCTCCGGCTGCGTCTGAGAACAAACGTGAGCTCAGAGTAATGAAAGACAAACAGCAGCGAGCGCAACAAACATCACCCTGCTGTCCAGAACAAACACACACTGATCCTCTCCCCCGCTGCACACACACACACACACACACACACACACACACACACACACACACACACACACACACACACACACACACACACTGAACAACATGAGGTCTGGGACCCCACAGAGGGCCGCCAGGTTCATCTGAGAGGGTCACCAGACAGAAACTGACTCTTGACTTTTCTGTCAAACAAAAACCTTCAACTGGAGACTCAACCAATCAACCAATCAATCAATCAATCAATCAATCAATCAATCAATCAATCACATCAGTATGGATCTCTGACTCCACCACCATGAGGAGGAGCTTGCTGCAGCGGTGATGTCACTCAGGTGTAGTTACCTTCACCTCCGTTCATGCTCTCGGTGCTGGACTGCGACAGAACCCTCCTGTGCCTCCTCTGCAGGGAGCGGGTGGAGCTGGGACTTCCTGTCGGGGTGGAGGTGGTCGCTCCGTCCCTCCTGGAGAAGATCCCGCTGAAGAAGCGAACCAGGCGCCGCTCGCTGGAGCGCCCGCCGCCCCCCCTCAGCAGGAAGCCTCCTGACCCGTCCTTCTCGGCGGACAGCCGCAGCAGGTCGCTGTTGTCCAGCGTGCGGTTCTTGTTCCCTCGCGCTCGCTCCCACCGACTCAGCTCTGACATGGAGTCCGTCTTGTTGAGGACGGCGCCGACCTCCAGCGTGCGGCTCTTCTGCCTGTTGGGGTCGAGGGGGCGTGACGCCGGGGTCACACCGGCTGCCTCGCCGTCCTTCTCGCCGCTCTCCTTCTCGGCGTCGCGGCTGATGCACCCGGAGCTGCTGTGGTGTTTGTCTTTGGAGAGCGCTCGCAGGCGCAGCAGCTCGCCGCCGCTCCAGTGTCTGAAGCTGAAGCTGCGGCGCAGGAGGCCGGGAGCACGCTTCAGAGGAGGCGTCTCCGGGGACGAGGCCTTGGCTGCTCTGCCGTTGCTCCTGGAGTGAGACAGCTTCCCGTCTCCGTTGAGAGGAGGCTCAGGACTCTGCTCCTCCATGCTCCTCGCCTTCAGGAGCCTCTTCTTCTTCTGCAGGTTCTCCACAGCCGCGTCCTCCGAGTCCTCCTTCTGCGTCCTCGCCGCAGACTCTGTGACCGGACTCTTCTCCTTCGCCTCCTTCTGCAGGAGCTGCTTCCTGGAGATCTTGAGGCGGCCCAGCTCCAGCTGCCCCGTGCTGAACGTCCTGAAGTTCCTCATGAAGCCGTGAGACGTCGGGAACTCCTCCGACTCGTCCTCCACCTCCTTCAGCTGCTCCAGCAGCCCGCTGCGCTGCACCTCCACCGAGCCCTCCCGCCTGAACGAGCCCGCCTTGGGGGAGGCTGAGACGCCGTCTTCGTCCGGCAGACTCTCCTTCTTCACTAAGGTGAGGGAGATCCTGTAGACGGTCTTCCTCTGAGGCGTGCCCCGCTCCATCCTGTCAGAGCAGCTGCTGTCCAGGAGGTACATCCTCCACCTGCCCCTGGTCCTGCAGCCTCACCTCCACCTGACAGACGCTCTCAGGTGATTCAGTCTGTTGTTTTCTGCACACTCATTAATCTGAAACGTTTCCTCAAACAAACAGCAGAAGAAGAAAACGCTGGGGGGGCGCGGGGAGACTGCTCCTTCATCCAGATGTGCAAACAGCAGGAAGTACATTCCGCGTTCATCCCAGCGGACTCAAACTGGCACCCGCAGCTTCCTCTCTGCTGGAAACTCTGAGCGCTCCGGTGTGTCCATCACCGGCTCACCGACACATCAGCAGTGTTCCTCCGCTGCGTCCCGCTCGGTGCCAGCGCGTCCTCTCCCATTGTGTGCGCACATCCCCCGCAGCGCCGCGCCGCGCCGCTCCGCTCCGCCTCCCCCCGGCCTCAGCTCGGATCAGATGTCGGTCGGTAGAGCGGAGGTTCCGGACCGGTTCTGCCCTCCTCTGCTCCGGTTCCCTGAAGCACCCTGACAGCCGCACGGTGCCGATCCTCCTCCGCTTCACACTGAACACACTCCGCTCCTCCGTCCGCACACACACACTCACACACATACACACACACACCGAGCGACCCACAGCAGCAGGGGATGATGGGAAAACACGGAGCGGAGCGGGACATGGACTGGATTTGGAGTCTACAACGTGCTCCACAAATCTACTCTTACTTTCATGATCAATGGATTGATTGTTTAATCTATTAAATATTGGATGATTGTGAAAAATCTTCATGAAAACTTCCCAGGATCCTTTTAGAGAGCATAGAAAGAAGACGCTCCTCACATGTGCAGAACTTGCCTTAGAAAAGTCACGTTTTTAAGTTTCCTTCAGTCTCACAGTGATCCAGTGATAGTGATCTATACATTCATGTTTACACTTCAAACAGGAAGTGCTAAAAGCTAATTCTGCTAACTTTCATGTAGATTTTGCCAACATTTTTTAGCAAGCTAGCAGCTAGCAGGTGGTAGCAGAGCTTCAGCAGTAGAGTTCTAACTATTGATTATTTTAATGATTAATTAATGTCTGAAACATTATGAGAAAAAAATCATCAAAACATCCCAGAATCCACATAGAAACCATAATAACAAGACACTCCTCACATGTGCAGAACTTGCCTTAGAAACATCACGTTTTTAAGTTTCCCTCAGTCTCACAGTGATCCACTGACAGTTGTCTGAACATCCATGCGTTCACTGCAAACAGGAAGTGCTACCAGATAATTCGGCAAAGATTATGAGTAGTATATGTCTTATTTTGTCCAGTCAAGTCACATAACTGACAAAGAAAAGCAGTAAATCCTCACATTTCAGAAGCTGGAACCAGACTGTGCTTAATGTTTCTACCTGAAAAACAACTTCTTGGTTTCATACTGAGACTCCAGACAGTTGGAACTGATATAGATATCTGATGTTTGACAGGTGATTCCTCAGGTTAGATGTGATGTCCTTATTTGTGTACATAAACCTGTCAGACATCCAGAAACGTGAAGCTGGAAGCTAAAAACAAACTGACTCTGCGGAGGCGTTGTGTTGATATTTAGGTCAGCAGGACAGCAGCCGGTCCGACTCCAGCCCGGGTTTTCCAGCCTGCAGTCGTCTCTACAAACAGGGTGGAGTCTCATCCTCCTCCTCCCTGTCTGTCAAGCTCTTTAAAGCCTCCCCTGGCACACACACTCTAACACAAACACACACACACACTCAGAGAGGCAGTGATATCATCCGATCTGCTGCAGAGACAGAAACATTATTCCTGTTGTATGAACATGAGATCAGGACGAGCAGGTGAGGCTCACCTGGACAAACCTCTGTTCAAATCAGAGTTCTTCTCAGGTATTTTGATTCACAACCATCCAGTGATTTTTACTCAACCTTCACTCCCATTTCTGATCCACTCTCAGCCGTTCTTTAGTCCTTTTTTAATTTGAATATCTTGCTTTTTAATCACAAACTGATCTGTCATGGCGGCGGCTCTGAAATATTAAAGGTGTGAGCGCTCCGACTGTTGGTGAGATCTTTGATCATCTTCTATTAAACTCCAGAGTGGAAACTCCTCTTCTCAGCGCTTCTTCTTTCTTCTTTCATCCTCTGAAGCGTCTCCCTCCATCTCAGGAGGAGGAGGAGGAGGAGGAGGGGAGATTAACTCCACCTCCACTCCACCAGAACTGACGCCTTCTGGATTATTACTGGGATTAATCAAGATTAGAGGAGCAGCCGCCGTCGGCCACTTTCTCCTTTCACCTCCACAGATTGTTTTGGGTGCAGCACACACACGTCAACACACACCTCTCCTCTCTACACACACCTCTCCTCTCTACATCCACCTCTCCTCTCTACATCCACCTCTCCTCTCTACACACACCTCTCCTCTCTACATCCACCTCTCCTCTCTACATCCACCTCTCCTCTCTACATCCACCTCTCCTCTCTACATCCACCTCTCCTCTCTACATCCACCTCTCCTCTCTACATCCACCTCTCCTCTCTACATCCACCTCTCCTCTCTACATCCACCTCTCCTCTCTACATCCACCTCTCCTCTCTACATCCACC
>OZ023178.1:1663097-1926119 GCA_963678695.2 Diplodus puntazzo
AGGAGGCTCCAGGAAACGACCGTATAAGGAAGGCGGAGGAGGAGGAGGGGACAGCTGGGGACGGACTGATAA
Organism: Diplodus puntazzo; assembly: GCA_963678695.2. Classification (NCBI taxonomy): domain Eukaryota; kingdom Metazoa; phylum Chordata; class Actinopteri; order Spariformes; family Sparidae; genus Diplodus; species Diplodus puntazzo. The sequence continues at coordinate 1,663,170 of OZ023178.1, forward strand.
CAGCACCGGGACAGAACCAGCACGCTCAACCCAGAGCAGGTGAGGACGATACATATTCAATGTGATAGATTATTATATATTTTATAAACAGCTAAATGTGCTGTGAGTCCACAACACAAAAACAAAATGGAAGATAAGACACAGTCTATGTCTCTGAAGGTGTGAAAGGAGAAACACTGTAACTTGGGAATCCTATCACCAAACTCCATTAACAAAACACCTAATTTTAAGAGTTGTTGAGTAAAAAGAAACATTATAAGCGACAGATTCTAAATCACTGGCCTGTTCTTGTAAAATCAGCATTAAATGCAAAATGTGAAGTGAACTATTAATGCAGCTTCACCAGACTCCCTTAACAAAACAGCTAATTTTAAGAGATGTTGAGTGAGGAGAAACTTTGGGAAACGGAATATTCTAAATCATTGGTGCCTTCTTGCACATATTTAAAATTCTTTAAAACAGATGTACATCTCTTAAAGTAACATTTGAGGAGAGATTCACTTTGTTGGTACGTCGAGGATTGTAGCTCGGGTATCATACACCAGACTCCATTAACGAAACACCTAAATTTAAGAGTTGTTGAGTAAAAAGAAACATTATAAGCGTAGTGAAACACAAAATCTGACAGATTCTAAATCATTGGCCTGTTCTTGCAAAATGTGAAGTGAACTACTAATGCAGCTTCACCAGACTCCCTTAACAAAACAGCTAATTTTAAGAGATGTTCAGTAAAAAGAAACATTATAAGCGTGGTGAAACACAAAATCTGACAGATTCTAAATCATTGGTCTGTTCTTGTAAAATTAGCATTAAATGCAAAATGTGAAATTAACTATTAACTCAACATCACCAGACTCCCTTAAAATATCGGCTAATTTAAGGAGTTGTGGAGTGAGGAGAAACGTTATAAACATTATGAAACATGATCGCCGACAGTCTAGTTTTATGTAGTTGTGACATTTTATTTACTTCATATTGTTATTGTAGTTCATTTTATTTCATTTCAAGTCATTAACTACAATTTGTAATATAATTTGCTTGATTACATTTTTACTACAATTATACAATTTGTATTTAGTTTAATTTAAACTTCAGATTTTAAATTAGCTTGTGACTTTAATTCTACTTTCTTAATGTATTGTGGTGTTTTTATGTTAAGGTTTGATTATTGATCCCAGCTGATCGACGAGCTGCTGTCGCTTCAGTTATTAAATGTTTCTGTTCGCCCTGTGAGCGGTGGGAACCAATTAACTGCCTCTGATCCCTGTGACACACACACACACACACACACACACACACACACACACACACACACACACACACACACACACACACACACACACACACACACACACACACACACACACACACACACGGGACTCTTCACAGGCTCTGAATAATTAATGCTCCCCTCTCTGCTCTCTAATGATGTCTCCAGGGCATCAGTGTGTGTGTGTGTATATATACATACGTGTGTGTTCTGTATGTGTGTGTACATGTGTTGTCATGACCCCTCCCACACACATCAACACACACACACACTTCCTGTGTGACATTTAAATTCATCCTCTCCAATATTCTTCTTCAAACAGTCACCATGTCAGACAGAAACACCTTCATCTCATATTTGTTTTTAATTTATCAAAGGTGTGTGTGTGTGTGTGTGTGTGTGTGTGTGTGTGTGTGTGTGTGTGTGTGTGTGTGTGTGTGTGTGTGTGTGTTCAGTAACACTTCCACCGTGTCTTAAAGAAGACAACATGCTGATTAGAGTTGATTTTCGGGGTAAACTTGAGGACAAGCTGATTAAATTTTAAACATCATCATCACTAATACTCATTAATTATTCATTAATAAACGCAGGCGAGCGTTTATCGTCAGTATCGATGAATTATTGAGCACCAGGCGACGTCTCTAAATGTCTTGTTTTGTCCGTCCAAGTGTCAAACACCACAAATGGTCCGTTTACACTGACTTTAAATCATAATCTACAATAACTCCAGATTTAAACATGAGCCTCCTCTCGTCTATAGAAACAGAAGCACATCTGAAGAAATGCATTCTGGTCCGTCTGCGGTTGAACCTGTCGCTGCCTGTTTGCTGACAGATGTGAGGCTGCTGTAAACATCTGGATGCAGACGACCAGCAGCAGCTGTATTCTGTATTCTGCCCAGAGACGCTCCGTCAGGTGTCTCTGAGCAGAGAACCAATCAGAACAGACCTCAAAACACGCGTGGACGTGCATTTAATGACATTATTCAATAAAAGTAGAAGAGATCGCTCATTTTAGATGTGATTCTGCCACATTTGTATACAGAAAATCCCTGAAATAATGTCAAACAAACGTAACGCAACACAAATATAAAGTCTTACAGTATCAAACACTTGTATAAGAGTTGTTGGAGTTCTTTTTCTGTCAGGATCAAACCAACAACGACACAATAAACACTCTGTGGCCACACAACCACCCACACACACACACAGAGAATTCCCAGAATTCCTCCCATACCGACCAGACCACAGCTCCCTGCCGCCCCCTGCTGCTGGACCGGGTCACTGACGGTAACTGAGTCCTGTGGGGTTTTCAACTGCAGCCAGGACAGAACTGGACATTTAGAGACGCCACATGGGTTCAGAACTTCATCAGTACTCAACATAAATTAGTAAATGATGACATCAGGTGATTATGTTGCTGAGAATCTCATCATTTGGTGTGTACAAGTCTTGAGTTCACCCGGAAAATCAGAAATAATCACCATGTTATCTCGTTTTAAAGTGGAAGAAATGTTACTGCAACATCACCAGACTCCATTAACAAATCACCTGTTTTTAGGTGTTGTAGAGTAAGAAGACACCTTATAAACGTTGTGAAACACAGAATCTGTCTGATTCTAAATGATTGGAGCCTTCTTGACAATTCAGCATTAAATCAGAACATGAAATTAACTATTAACTCAGTTTCACCAGACTCCATTAACAAATCACCTAATTTCAACGTTCCGGAGAGAGGAGAGACTTAATAAATGTGTGAAACTCTGTTTCTGACAAATTCTATCGTTTGAGCCTTGTTGTAAATTCAGCATTAAATATAATACATGAAGACAACTATTAACCACACTATCACCAGACTCCATTAACAAATGTGGTGATTTAAAGAATTGTTGAGTTGAAACAAACTTTCTAACGTAGTGAAACTGTGTCTCTGACAGATTGTAACTCATTGTGTCCTTGTTGTAAATTCCGCATTAAATCTTTCAGCTGCAGTTGTTTGTCTCCTTGTAAAAAGTGTCAGTTTGTGGCAGCATGTCTGTACCAGCCTGTCTGCTTCTGTGTCTAAAGTGCTAAAGTTTTACCTGCCAACATTGATCAGCTGTTTGAACACACTGTTTACACTGATTTCACCATTTACACTCCATTTATGAAAGAAGATGAGAGATTTTACTAATACGCCTAACAGTAACAAAATAGGCTGCTTCTTTGTCCCCGTGGAGAAAGTCACCAGACTCCCTTTAAAAAACAGTCGATTTAGTGAGTTGTTGAGTTGGAGACACTTTATAAACTCTGTGAAACTCTGTCTCTGACTCATTCTGCATTATTTGGACCTTCTTGTAAATTCAGCAGAAGTTCTACATGAACTTCTTTCTGTCTTGTAGTTGGGAACATCTTTGTTCAGGTATCAGAGCTGCAGTGAGAAGCTGAAGTGATCACAGAGCTGCTGGCAGACAGAGAGTTAACAGAACAAAGAGGATCCTGGGATCAAACTGTGCTGCCTCCTGTTCACGCTGCAGCTCGGCGCTTCACTCGCCTCCACACAACAAAAGCTGCGAGTGAGCGGGACGAAGATGGAAGCTGACGGCCGTGACCCAGAACCAGGACGAGCATTGAGGGTGAGGACAGAGCCTGAAACGTGTTGTGAGAGGAGGAGAGGTCGGACCAGCAGGGGGCGCTGCAGGCTGCAGGGTCACTGCACTCAGCTGAGTCTGGTTACAGTCATCTGTTTACTGCTTATCTCATTCATCACCACAGGACCAACAACAGCAACACAAACCTGCAGCCTGTCATCATCTCCAGAAAGAGAAAAGCTACAATGGAATAAATATTTATTTATTTTATTTTATTTTCTATTTTTTTATTTTATTTTTAATTTTAGTTTTAATTCTAATTATGAATAAATATTTAAACAAAGTAAAACTACGCTGAATTAAGTCAAAATTCAATCAAATAAAAATAATAATATGAAAATATCACAACTTAAAATAAAAGCACACATAAAAATAAGACAAAAAATTTTAATGAAGCAAAAATAAAAAAATTATAATTCAAAAATCTGAATCAATCGTAAGAATAAAAAACTGATGTAAAATTTTAAAAAATGCAAATAAAATCACAGTAAAGTAAAAGACAGACGAGAGAAAGAATTCTTAAAATTTAAATAAAATAAGGGTCTAAATTAAATTTAAAAAATAATTATTTTAAGGTAAAACTTGCAATGCGAAGCTCGTTAAATAAAATGAAAGAGTCGAGTGAAATTAAACTAAATATATTTATATTTCTACATAAATGTAATCATATCCAACAAAAACATGATATAACATCTGTACATCTATATAAGTTGGAACGCCTGATGGAGAATTAAAATCTCTTTTTCCAAGAGTGCAATAGCCAAACTGACAACATCAAGTTATAAAATTTATTAAACATGTCACAAATGAATCTGAGCTTCATAAAACCATAAAGAATATCAGAGGGATCGGTCCAGAACACAGGATCTACCTGCAGGAGCAGGTTTTGTTAGACTTTCAGGGTGAAAGGTGTAAATATACGTATTCTTCATCACTCTGTGAGGGAACGACCTGCAGGTGGCGCCATGCTCCTACAAGAACCCTCCTCTGTGATTTACTGGGTCAGATTCCACTGAGCTGGTTAATTTTTAAAAACGGGCCTGGACTGCAGTGTGTGCTGGTGGGCGGGAGCGTTCAGAGATCATATCAAGAGGTCACAGGTTCAAGACTCCGACATGTCTCCTACAACTCCCAGAATCCCTTTCAAAGAGCCAAAGAAGAAAACTGGATGATATTTTCTATCCATGTGTTAAATTGGCAGTTTTCCAAATGAGGTTTTGAATGGATTCTGCCTGATGGAAGAGAAAAGCTTCTGTGCGACCTGATTTGAGGGGATCTTTTCCAAGTTCTGTTCAACAGGATGATCGATCGTCTCTTGACAACTGCTGTTGTGACCGATCGGGTGATTTAAGGTGGAATTCTTCTTTGACGAGGAGCTTAAAATCTCAGTGTTCGACATGGAGAACAGCTGTAACGAGAGGCAGGACGAGGCTTGTTCTGCTGCTGCTGAATCATATGTGACTGAGAGGAGCTCATCTAAATATACAACACACACACACACACACACACACACACACACACACACACACACAATGAAGAGCCCACAGGAATAAATGCAAATTGAGGGAGACAGATAGAGAATCACAACAACAGCCGAGAGCCAAACACACACGTTTACAGCGATTTCAAGCTCCGAAGCACTCACAGTACACACACACACACACACACACACACACACACACACACACACACACAGTACACTCATGCTGCATCAAACAGAGGCTGAAGGAGAGAAAAGACGATTCTACACTCCCTGATTCTCCTGCTGATTGACTGATTGATCCCTGATCGATCGGGAACATCACGCTACGTTCACTTCGCAGTGATTCTAAGTCGAGGTCAGAGCCGTCTGTCATGGCTCGTTGAGGAATTTGTCGCTTTTGATTCTAAAACACAAACACTGTGGGAGAGAAGTGTAATTCTACAGTCTCTACTGTGGTGAGGAAGTCTCTCCAGCTTCTCTGCTGCAGATGTTCGTAAAGATTTACAGTTTACAGCCATTTTACAACAGAGAAGAGCAGAGAATCATCAGCGTGGAGAAGCTAAAACCACAGAACACTGGGCAGTATCTGCCGGGCCTGAAGCCAGACTGGAGGGAGGAGTGTGTGTTACATCTTCCTCTCAAGGTCACACACTCAGTCATAACTGGTCCTGTGTGTGATCAGTCATCAATACAGTGGGAAACACCTCCGTCACACTCATGTCATCACACTGATCACCGGCTGGTCCTCGCCGCTCCACAGCGTTAACGAGCCGCTCTGAGGAAATGTTCTGTATGAAACATTTCTGCTCTAGATTCTTCTTCATGTTGTTGTGAAAGAGAAGAAGAGGACAGTGGGACTTGTCTCCTCCACAGCTCCGCCTCCTCAAATAGTTCAAGTGCACTCCAGAGAAGAACGGCGGGTCTGTGCGGCGCCGCGCTCACAGCTCTAACTCAATTGGCTAACGTGTGATGAGGTCAGAGGTCACTCTGTAAACAGTCGCTGCTCAATGCTTTCTCAGAATCAAAACAAGTTTCTGACTTTAATTATATGTGCAGTTGTTTTCACTGCTGGTGGCGGGGTCCGCCGCGTCCATGCTGAGATTGACATGAAATTATCCAGCGTGTAATCCAGTTTGTAATCCTCTCTGTGTTAATGCTAACACAACATTTCCCTCCTGCTGCTTCTCATGGCTTTTATTGTGAAACAGTCACAGGAAGCAACGAAAAATGTGACTTTAAAGGTGCAGTATGTAAAGGTTTTAGTACAAAACGTTCAAAAAATGCAACTAAAATGACCAACAGAGTGTGAAGAATCAACAGCTTGGAGGTGAAGAGCTAACCTTTGAATAAACATGCTGACCACCTCGCCACAGGCTTTTAGCCTCTTTGTCTAAGCAGTCTGAAGCTAACGGCTCCTTTAACCTGAAGCTAACTGCTCCTTTAACCTGAAGCTAACGGCTCCTTTAACCCGAAGCTAACGGCACCTTTAACCTGAAGCTAACTGCTCCTTTAACCTGAAGCTAACGGCTCCTTTAACCTGAAGCTAACGGCACCTTTAACCTGAAGCTAACTGCTCCTTTAACCTGAAGCTAACGGCTCCTTTAACCTGAAGCTAACGGCTCCTTTAACCTGAAGCTAACGGCACCTTTAACCTGAAGCTAACGGCTCCTTTAACCTGGAGATAACAGCTCCTTTAACCTGAAGCTAACTGCTCCTTTAACCTGAAGCTAAAGGCTCCTTCAACCTGAAGCTAACTGCTCCTTCAACCTGAAGCTAACTGCTCCTTTAACCTGAAGCTAACGGCTCCTTTAACCTGAAGCTAACGGCTCCTTTAACCTGAAGCTAACGGCTCCTTCACCTGAAGCTAACTGCTCCTTTAACCTGAAGCTAACTGCTCCTGTAACCTGAAGCTAACGGCTACTTCACCTGAAGCTAACTGCTCCTTTAACCTGGAGCTAACTACTCCTTTAACCTGAGGCTAACGACTCCTTCACCTGAAGCTAACTGCTCCTTTAACCTGAAGCTAACTGCTCCTTTAACCTGAAGCTAACGGCTCCTTTAACCTGGAGCTAACGGCTCCTTTAACCTGAAGCTAACTGCTCCTTTAACCTGAAGCTAACGGCTCCTTCACCTGAAGCTAACTGCTCCTTTAACCTGAAGCTAACTGCTCCTTTAACCTGAAGCTAACGGCTCCTTTAACCTGAAGCTAACTGCTCCTTTAACCTGAAGCTAACGGCTCCTTTAACCTGAAGCTAACTGCTCCTTTAACCTGAAGCTAACGGCTCCTTCAACCTGAAGCTAACTGCTCCTTTAACCTGAAGCTAACGGCTCCTTTAACCTGAAGCTAACGGCTCCTTCACCTGAAGCTAACGGCTCCTTTAACCTGGAGCTAACGGCTCCTTTAACCTGAAGCTAACGGCTCCTTTAACCTGGAGCTAACCGCTCCTTTAACCTGGAGCTAACCGCTCCTTTAACTTGAAGCTAACTGCTCCTTCAATCTGAAGCTAACGGCTCCTTTAACCTGAAGCTAACGGCTCCTTTAACCTGAAGCTAACGGCTCCTTCACCTGAAGCTAACTGCTCCTTTAACCTGAAGCTAACTGCTCCATTAACCTGAAGCTAACAGCTCCTTTAACCTGAAGCTAACGGCTCCTTTAACCTGAAGCTAACGGCTCCTTTAACCTGAAGCTAATGGCTCCTTTAACCTGAAGCTAACGGCTCCTTTAACCTGAAGCTAACGGCTCCTTTAACCTGAAGCTAACAGCTCCTTTAACCTGAAGCTAACGGCTCCTTTAACCTGAAGCTAACAGCTCCTTTAACCTGAAGCTAACGGCTCCTTTAACCTGAAGCTAACGGCTCCTTTAACCTGAAGCTAACGGCTCCTTTAACCTGAAGCTAACGGCTCCTTTAACCTGAAGCTAACGGCTCCTTTAACCTGAAGCTAACAGCTCCTTTAACCTGAAGCTAACAGCTCCTTTAACCTGAAGCTAATTGCTCCTTTAACCTGAAGCTAACGGCTCCTTTAACCTGAAGCTAACGGCTCCTTTAACCTGAAGCTAACGGCTCCTTCATCTGAAGTTAACGGCTCCTTTAACCTGAAGTTAACGGCTCCTTTAACCTGAAGCTAACGGCTCCTTTAACCTGAAGCTAACGGCTCCTTTAACCTGAAGCTAACGGCTCCTTCATCTGAAGTTAACGGCTCCTTTAACCTGAAGCTAACGGCTCCTTCATCTGAAGTTAACGGCTCCTTTAACCTGAAGCTAACGGCTCCTTTAACCTGAAGCTAACGGCTCCTTTAACCTGAAGCTAACGGCTCCTTTAACCTGAAGCTAACTGCTCCTTTAACCTGAAGCTAACGGCTCCTTTAACCTGAAGCTAACTGCTCCTTTAACCTGAAGCTAACGGCTCCTTTAACCTGAAGCTAACTGCTCCTTTAACCTGAAGCTAACTGCTCGCTCCTTTAACCTGAAGCTAACGGCTCCTTTAACCTGAAGCTAACGGCTCCTTCACCTGGAGCTAACTGCTCCTTCAACCTGAAGCTAACAGCTCCTTTAACCTGAAGCTAACGGCTCCTTCAACCTGAAGCTAGCAGCTCCTTTAACCTGAAGCTAACAGCTTCTTTATCAGCACATTGTGTGTCACTTCCTGTCAGACACTTAGTGAAGCATGTCTGTATAACAGGGACGAGCACACCTTACATAACAACAGAAGTAGCAGACTGGCCTATATTCCCACTTGCAGTGCAGATTGTGAGTGAAGCTAGCCCATTAGCCCGAGGCTAACAGCTCCCTCCGCCCGGGGCAGCGAGCTTCACACAGAACCGTCCTGTTATCCTGAGTCTCTGCAGGCCGACATGTACAGAGCCTGTTGTGTCCCTCTTGTCTATAGAGGAATTTGGGGCTTCCCACACAGGCTCATTTCACACAAGTCTTATTTTCTCCCAGAATGCTTTGTTGTTGGAGGCGTGGCTCCAGGGATCATCTTTCCTCCTTATTTCCTCTCCTCTCTCTTCCTTCCTTCCTTCCTCTTTTTCCCTCCTTGTCCCTAATTCAGGTCTAATCCTCCTCCTCCTCCTCCTCCTCCATCATCCTCATCTTATTTCCTCCAGCACAACACAGCAGCTCTGTGTGGAGGTAAAACCCCGAGGACACGGAGAAACCGTCCTCCACCGGCAACCAGACCCCATTCACATTTCTCTACATTTAAGACAGGAACAGTTTCCATCACACTGTCACACAGACGCATGTTTCTGCACTTTACACCTTCTACTCTGTTTAAAATCTGCAAACATAAACATCTAAAATGTCAGATTCTACAATCACAGTGAGGATCAGAGTCGGTACTGTCAGAGTTCTGCTGAACAACTGAACATCCAGAAAAGACTGAACCACAGACTGAGTTCTGCTTTAAGGGTGAGTCACTGAGGAGTGGGAGGAGAGGAAACAAGGAGAGGAGAGGAGAGGAGAGGAGAGGAGAGGAGAGGAGAGGAGAGGAGAGGAGAGGAGAGGAGGAGAGGAGAGGAGAGGAGAGGAGAGAAAACAAGGAGAGGAGAGGAGAGGAGAGGAGAGGAGAGGAAACAAGGAGAGGAGAGGAGAGGAGAGGAGAGGAGAGGAGAGGAGAGGAGAGGAGAGGAGAGGAGAGGAGAGGAAACAAGGAGAGGAGAGGAGAGGAGAGGAAACAAGGAGAGGAGAGGAGGAGAGGAGAGGAGAGGAGAGGAAACAAGGAGAGGAAACAAGGAGAGGAGAGGAGAGGAGAGGAGAGGAGAGGAGAGGAGAGGAGAGGAGAGGAGAGGAGAGGAGAGGAGAAAGGGTTAAAGGAGACGAGGCGAGGAAACACTGAAGAGGAGGACAGAAGACAAGGAAAGGAAACACAAAGAAAAAAGGAGATGAAATGTTAAGAGGAGGAGAAGGGAATGATGAGAGGAAACAAGGAGATTTGGAGATGAAGGAGGCAGGAAGGAGGTGAGGAGGAGGTAAAGGCAGCAGTGAAGTGATGCAGGGATAAACAGAAAGTCTCTCTCTCTGCTGATCACAGGCTCGATCGCCCTGATGACTCACACTTTGTCTCTCTGTTGCTACAAACCAACATCAGAACCGAGCGGAGAGGAAGTGACAGTCCAGAACCATCAGAACCATCAGAAACAACACTTCTACTTCCTGTAGACGGCAGGACAGACGTGGAGGTCAGAGGTCACAGCAGCTTCAGTCCTGTATTCACACCTACAAGCATCAGTCAGTGTGTGTGTGTGTGTGTGTGAGCAGTTAAGAGCATTAGCCGAGCGGCGCCGGTGCCAGAGGCCCGGTCCGGCTGCCAAACAGAGCGGTCAGCGCTCCTCTGCAGCGGGGCAGATTAATAATCCTTTACTTAAACTGAAGAGATTTGTGTGTCGGGCCGGTGGACACGCTGTCCCCGAGAGTGATACGCTACACACCGGAGAGGGATCAGAACCGCTGCAGCCGGGCCCAAAGGCACCGAGGCAGTCGCTCAGCACTCAGTGTGTCTGCGGAGGAAGAAGAGGGGCGGGGCTCTAATTGGCTGACTGATGTTCCAACAGTAAACAGTGACTGAACGTGAGTGTTATTGATCCCTGCTGACACATCAGCTGTTAGCTCAGAGCTCAGAGCTCAGAGGTCAGAGGTCAGAGGTCAGAGGTCAGGGGCAGAACATCTTCAGCAGGTTGTGTGTTTGAGGATCAGAACCCTGGATTCTGGAGCTTCTCCCGGTCCGACGCAGGCCGCTGTATGACAGTTAACGAGGGCGATGCGCTGACAGATCAGGGTGGTGTCGTGTCACAGGAGGAGGTGTAGCTGACACACAAAGACAAAAGGAGGACGAGGATCCTGCTGCCAGATGGTGACCCGGTACAAAGAGTCTGAGAGGAGGATTGATTGTGTGTATGAAGGACAGATGGAGCAGAGTGTCGCCTGCTGACCCTATAAAGTCACTGCCTGTAGGAGCTGAGGAGCTTTATGGCCCTCTGAGGCCCCCGTGGCTCCTGAAGGACTCCGACTGGGTGCCTGTGAACCCGGTCTGTGACCTGACAGAACCTGAATGTCTCAGAGATCTGATCTTGGTATCAAACCTCCACCACAATCCTGTCGCTGCTGTAATGAGGTGAGCGGGTGGTGGTGGTGGTGTGGGTGGTGGTGGTGGGGTCGGACTAATTAGGCTCTGAATGATTAATCGGTGAACGAGGCGAGGCCTTCAGGGGCTGCGAGCATCTGCTGTACGCCTCGAAACATGCAGGACGAACCGAGCACAGACAAATCAGAGAACCAGGACGACGTGGAGACCTCGGTCCAGCACCACGCCTCACAGGACGGATCGATGGAGACGGAGATGGAGCAGGAAGTGACATCACCCTCCCCTGGGAGACCCGGTAACCAGATCTCCCCCTCGTCTAACGAGCGCTGCTGTGGTTTCTGTCCTTTCTCTCCATCCTGTGGCCTCCGTCAGCGGTTTACAGAGCGAGTCCCACTCTGCCGCATTAAACTGAGAGAGCATTGTTAAGCAGCGGGCAGGAAGCCAGCCGCCTATTTTTACTCGAGCATGAGAGGTGCGCTGGCTCTATTGTTGCGGTGGGTCGGTGTCTGGAGCTTCCCTTCATGTCGGGAGGCGGGGAAAGGGAAGAGGCCGGCTGCAGCTGGACGCCACAGCTGCACGGACGCCGACACACATCCAAGCCTCCGCTTCCTGATGGACGACGTATAGACCACTGAAGCATTGTCACGGGTCCAGGTCCAGGTCCCGGTCCAGGCCCGCCGCTCAGGGTCTCTTATCAGCTTGTAATACAGATGTTTTCTCGTTCAGGACGATGTGAAACTAACAAGGATTAGATGTGGACAGTTTTTCTTTCCAACCACGAAACAAAATCCGTCTAAATAGACTTCGCAGACACAAAAGATATTTGTGAGACTGGAGCTGAGGACAGTGAACGTGACGTTGATCAGCTGATGAAGAGCAGACAGAGAGCAGCGCTGCAGCTTTCAGCCAGCTCCTCATTATATGGGCCACAACAAGGCCTGAACATTATCTTATCTGAAGATCTAAAACCTAAAAACGCTGCTCGAAGTGCTTTTACACACAGAAATCACACAGAAACATCCAGGTGTTTGTGTCCTGATCAATATGACGCTCAGCGACGTCACCTGCAGCAGTACGAGCAGCGGGTCAGCTTGTGTTTGTGATGTCTGCGTGCCGGGAACAGAGAACACCTGAACCAGAGAGTGAAACACCGTCAATACTCCGGATCAGCAATCAGTTATCAGTCTGAGAGTCAGGGAGGTTTGTTTCACATGTCAACATGTGTTCAGTCCCTGTCAGACTGCAGGAGAACAGCGTGTCGCTCCAGTTTCATCCACACAGGTGAGTTCAGCTGTTCTGGATCAGGAGGGACGGATCAGTGAGACTTCCCAGAACCTGCTCACAGAAAATACACCACATGTTAAACTAGTCAGCAGAAGCTCGTCGTGTCTTTACTCTTCACATCTCAGTCCAAGAAAGTCCTGTGAGTCTTTTCATCATGAGGGAAAAAACACTCCTTGTTTTCCTTCTCTGGACCTGGTTCTGAAGTGGCCGTGTGTTCTGCAGGCTACAGTTCATGTTTAACGAGCTCGTCCTGGTAAAAGTTCACTACTTCTGGCCTGCTGAGTGAAAACAATCAGCTTATCTTATGTACACATGATGCAGGAACAGCTCACAGGGATTTACAGACAGTTTCTCTGTTTCCCTTTTCCAATTTCAGAACGTAAAGACATTATTGTGAGTGTGTGCTGTGGTCCAACAGAGAGCAGCTGCTGGGACAGGATCAGACACGTGAGGGTTCTGGATGTGGGCGTGTTGATCTCTTTCACTTCCCTCAGCGTCCGTCTGACAGTACAGGATGTGATGTTTCATGTGAAGGCCCGTCAGAGGACGTCTGGAGGCTCCTCATGAGTCTCTACAGATCCAGGATCAGAACCAGGATCTCGTCTGTAAAGTGATCACATTCATGTGAAGAGACAGAACCGTCTCCGTGAGTCAGACTGTGTTTTCTACACGGACACAATGAGGAAGCTGACCGGCAGTAAACGGTCACGGCAGTGTGGTTTGTTGGAGAAGTGAACAGTTCCTCAGTGACGCTGCTGTGACAACAGCAGTCAAACAGGGTCACTGTGAAGTTCTGACGCAGTTCTGGAGGTGTTACTCTCATTTCTGCTGAGTGACACCAACAGATTCTCTCTGAGAAGATTTCACCTCCACCTTCACGTCAGCCGCCCTCAGCTGGCCGACAGATCGTCCGGCTCTGCTCGTCTCAAACCGGACAGACGGGTCGAGCCTCGTTGGACCGACCGAGGAGTCGTGTTTCTGTCCGGTCAGCAGGACAGGTGTGACACAGCAGCAGCCTGATGGCAGGTGATGGCTCACAGTAAAAACCGAAACATTGGTGTTAAAACAAACGTATGAGCTCATCCTGTCATCTCGTCACGACTCATCCAGCAGCTGACAGTAACTAAAGGTCAACAGACTGAAGTCAGACTATCTGCAGACTGAACCACATCTTTGACTTCTGGATGTCCTGACAGCGTCCTGATCGAACATCCTCAGACTGCCTGCAGCTGCGTTCAGACTGACGGAGGCTGACTCACAGCTACAACACAACAACAGCCCATTAATGACCTCATTAGACGGCGTGTCATCAGCAGAGACGCGGGTCTGTGCTGAACTGTCGTCTTCACGCAGGACGGACCGATTCCCGTCCGCCGACTGACTCGCTGCGACCTGCGACCTCAAACTGTGATGCGCAGGAAGCCGGGAAAACGCTGGAGGTCACGAGCGAACAAAGAGCGAACGAGAGAGGGATGATGGGAGAAAGACAGCGAGAGAGAGAGATGGATCAGCCAATCAGCAGCGAGATGCCAAAACCAAATTTAGCAGCAAAGCCTGGAGCTCTGCATTATTCAGACACAATGACCCATTAAAGGAGTTTCTGAGAGGAAGAGGAAGAGGAGGAGAATGATCACACCAGCTGATAACCATTATCATCCTGTCTGTGTTGTTAGCAAGGAGCTGGCTACAACACCTGTAGGAGCACCTGAAGGTTTCCTGTTCATCATTAACACTGTTTCCATAACGAGGCAGACGTCACAGTTAAACTCATGGAACTGGTCCTGGACCGTGGATCAAACCAGTCTGGACACTGGGAGGGGGGTGTGTGGGTGTGTGTGTGCTACAAACAGAGGGATTAAGAAACAAACATGGCCGTCTCAGCGGGGCGTCTGGGCCGACACAGATTAGACAGATTAGACGTCAGATGAAGACCACCACCCAAATATCTGCTGGTGGAAAAACAACCCACATCTTCTCCTCCGGCTGCGTTTCAGAGCGCAGAGCAAACTGCAGTTCTGTCAGCGAGCGCTGAGAAGCAGATTTTACGCTGCGTGGAAACAAACGGCGGAACAAATGTGTCAGCGAACGCATCTGTCTGCTCTGTCAGCTGTAATCATGTCGGCGCGCTGCAGCTAATGTGGACGGAGAACTGAGTCGGACACAAAAAGACGAGTTCAGGAGAATCTGGAGCAGAAATAACAAAGTGGTTTGAACCTGTGAGCAGAATCCGTCTCTCCGTGTTTCAAAGCTCTTTATCTGGTTTCCTGGAGCTCCAATGAAACCACACAGCAGAAGTATAGAGTTCTAAAATCACTCTATGTCTGAGAATTTAGTTCAAAATCAGTCTCGTGTGTGTTCAGTAGGATTCAGGTGGTTAGCCTAGCTTAGCATAAAGACTGGGAGCAGCTAGCTACAGCCGCTAATAAACATTCCACTGTCTGATTGTTTCACACACACGAGCTACAGATCATTCAGCTGCTGAACAGAAACATATTTAAAATTTAAATTTTATGTCCTTTATGTACATTTTCCTCGCTGCATCAAACGTGGTTTTGAATATTGATATTTTTCATGGTATTATATCGTAGATGGACGTTTGAGTATCGTGACAGAACGAGTTTATTGTCCAAAAGACTAAAAATAAAGTCTGAAGTTTAACTGTGATGTGCAACATCCAGCTACTGAGCGATCGTCCCTGAACTATAATCAATATAACAGCGATCTGTTCTCCTGATATCTGCCGTCCTGAGCTCAGAAACATCATCCATGAACACGACACTGTGAAGCGCTGAGTAAGACTCTGAGCGCTGAGCTGTGATTGGTGCTCAGCTCCGCCGTGCGCCTGTTGCATCACCGCGTTCCCGTCATTCATGAACAATAAACACACTTTCCCTCCGACAGAGCACTGATGTACAGCGCCCGGAGGAGCTTTTTACCCAGAGATCCCGGCTTCATCTGCTTCTCACAGGTGACCCTTCATCAGCTGAGTCCAATTACAACAGAGACGCTCGCCGCGATGTTTAGAGATCGTCAACACTTTCTTTGTGTGGTTGATTCAGTGAAAACACTGAAAGTCTCTCCACGTGTCAAACATGTCGTGGTTATCTTGATTTGGCTCATTGAAGCTTTTAACTGATCCTCATTCAAACCGTACGATGAGTCTTCTGACCGCTCGAGCTGCAACATCAGTCCATTGATCGATTCTTTGTCAAATATTAAATTAGACCCCCCGAATACTTTGGCAATTGATCGATCGTTTTAAAGTCAAACAGCTGGCAGACGTCCTGCTGTTCATCCACATTTTCTGACATTTCATGGACCAAAACAATGAATCAACACATGAACCAACGATGGAAAGAATTCTTACTTCCTACATTTGCTGATATTACAAACTATCTTACAGATTGAATTTACTCATTTTAAACCCAGTTTAGCTAAACTTTGATTACAAGTCATGTTAGATTTGATTATTCAGCCTGTCAGATGAACCTGCTGAATATCGAACATCTGCCGGCTGTTTAACGGAGAGTTTTACAGCTTTATCTGCAGCTGTAGTCCGTAACGTCCAAGATGATGTGAAACTGCATTTCTTTAATGAAAAGCAAACTGATCTGTGCTGCAGAAGTCATGACTCCACAGTTTCTGCAGCGTCAGACGGCCTGCAGAGAGCTGCTGACTCAGACTCTGGCAGGTAGCTGCTGCACGCTCACAGTGAAACACCAGCCGAGTGTCAAGACGAGAGTTTCACACAGAAATCAGTCAAGCTGAGGCCTGACGACCGCGGGCTGGTGACTCTGCATCAGACAGGAACATGTGGACACATCAGTCAGTCAATCAATCAATCAATCGAGAAGTCATCTCATGTATCTCAGATCTCAGAAACTGATCAGATGTTGATCGTCACAACTTCACAAACCGTTGATAAAGATATTTCAGATGACAGAAGGAAACCTGCAAATATTCACGTTAAAGAAATCGAGTATAAAACTTTCATTTTCAACTAACTAGCTAAACTAGAGCTGCAACTGCTGACTGATTTCTTGAACCCAGGAGCATGTTCTCTCTCTGCTCTCAGGGCGGTGCCCAGCAGCAGGTGGAGCTGCTGGGATCCGCGGGTCACACTGAGGTTGGAGGTCGCTCGCTCGCTGGTGTTAAGTCCTCCAGTGAGACAGACGAGGTTAACTGGGATCTCTGGGATTAGTTCCAGATCACAACTTTTCCTGCTCCTTTAATCTGCCTCCAGTGAGCTTCATGGACTGAGACTCTGCTGTCAGGGTGAACGTTCTGGAAGATCTGGAGCTCACTCAGCAAACAGCTGCTGCCGGTTTACGTTCCCTACTTTTAAATGAGCTTCTCATTAACGAATGAACAGAACTGGTGGCCTGTTCTAACAAATAATAGTTTTTATCCTAAAGATGCAGTCAAAAGTGGAGTAAGGACGACGATCAGACTGTGAGATCTGACTGGTAATAAGAGGAGGAGCTCGTTGTGAACGTGAGACCTTTTGACCTCCACTTCCTGTGTCGGTGCGTCACATCAGGATCCTGGTGCACGCGCTGCATGTGTCCACAGAACCAGATTATCGAGATAACGAGTGTCCCCGAGCGGCTGCTGATGGTCATTAAACCCGGAGGATGAGGTCGGCTCGACGAGCTCATCGATCGGTCTGCAGAGGAGGAGGAGGAGGAGGAGGAGGAGGAGGAGGAGGAAGAGGAGGAGGAAGAGGAGGAAGAGGAGGATGGGGAGGAGGAGGAGGAGGAGGAGGAGGAAGAGGAGGAGGAAGAGGAGGAAGGGGAGGAGGAGGAGGAGGAGGAGGAGGAGGAGGAAGAGGAGGAGGAAGAGGAGGAAGAGGAGGATGGGGAGGAGGAGGAGGAGGAGGAGGAGGAGGAGGAGGAGGAGGAAGAGGAAGAGGAAGAGGAGGAGGAGGAGGAGGAGGAGGAGGAGGAGGAAGAGGAGGAGGAGGAGGAGGAGGAGGAGGAGGGGGAAGAGAAGGAGGAGGAATACTGATGCAGGACAAATGTCAGAGAGGATTTCTACTCATCACCAACATGAGCTCCAGCTCAGGACGTCACCTGCTGCTGGATCTCTTCCTGATTTCAGAGCGCTCAGCGCCTCATGGATCAGAGTTAACCAGTGATTTAAAAGAGACAGAAATATCTGCTGTGCTGTCCGCCTCCACCGTCCTGCAGCCTGCTGATGACTCACGCTTCACGTCGTACATTAGGCCTAATGAAAGCACCGCCCGGCTCACAGGCTGTCAGCAGAGAGGGTGGTGTGGTCAGCACGGCCGGGCGGAGGTGCAGGACAAAAGGTGCACAGACCTCAGCGTAATTCCTCAAGACAGAGCGGCGTGCTGGCAGCGCTGCGGCGGCTCTTATGTAACCCCGGGTTTAAAAGCATCCCTGCGACTCCTTATTACTGCTATTACTGTTATTATGGGATGTCAATCAGCCGCAGCGTTACATAATTGCTCCCTGCCTCCGGCTCCAATCTGCCACAATAACACTGTTCTGATGTGGTTGGAGCGTTCAGGGACAAACACGTGGACGCTGATGCATCTGAAGCTGACGGACGCTCACAGCTCACTGCAGGTCCTCAGACGTGAGCTCACCTCTGAGCGCTCGGACCAGAACACGGGCCTCGCTCAGGAACCGCTCGATATCCTCCTGTGATTGCTCGTTTGCAGTTAATTCAATTGTACATAAATATTTATCTTCATTAGGCTCATTTTATTCATGAGGCTGTTAGGAAACATGACAGACGGAGCGGACGAGTCCAGGAACTCTTCAGAACTGAACTACACGTAGTGGAGTGGAAGAATAAAGAAGTGGGAAAGTACAAACACGTCCTGCTGTAATCCCTCCCTCCCTCCATCTGCTACTGTGTGATACTGTGTGTTTACGCATCATAACTGTGCTGCCACAGAGACTCAGGTTACATAAAGGTGCATTAAAACACCGTCTGACTGGCTGAAGGTGAGCGAGCTTTACTTTGGCTGGAGAAGACAAAGGAGCAGAAAGAGGCCGAGCAGTGAATGTAAACAGGCTCCACGCAGCATCGATTCCTCTGACAGAGACTAATCCCACGTTTAAACCCTGGTTGGAGATCAGTGCGCTCGCTGGCAGCAGCACGGGATTGATTTTCTCTACAGGTGGTCCTCAGTGTGTTCCCTGAATAACACAGGAAACCTGAGAATGAGCATGATTGTGGGTCCGGTCCTGACCAATGAGAGAGGATCCACAGAGCCTGCAGGGTGAGCAAACACGCCACGCCGAGCAGAACTAGGTCACACGGTGCGTTCACGGGCCCGCGGGCTGCAGCGCCGACAGAACGAGACAAAAGAAACGTGGTCGAGTTACTGCAGAGCGGCTCTGATAAACAGCCCGGGGAGATTAGAGAGGAGCGCCGGGCTCCACTCCACCGGATCTACTCAGATCCACTCAGATCTACTGTAATCTACTTTCTACTGCTGCTCTCACAACACGTTTCAATCTGCGGCTCGCTGGGACCCGATCACACCACTCCATCATGTTCAGAACCACTGATGTGCCCGACGTTTAAACTCAAGCTTCAACTGTCCAACCAGTCTGAACGGCAGAAAGCAAACTGGGCAAAATGTAAATATATAAAATGGAAGAAATCGACTTGAATCATCCTAAATGTTTCCAACAATAATCAACGTTTCATTTGGTCGCCTGTCAGGAGACGACATGTAACGTGAATCATCATCTCATACATGAACATGTTCTACCTGAGTCACATCAGACAGATTGTTATCAGCAGTGGTGATGGTGAAAATATGGGAGTTTCTGTCAATGAAGATTTCATTATAGCATCATTTTTACAGACGTGTTTAACGAGACGTTGGGACGTCTGCTGCCATGTTTGTGGAGACAGACGCAGGTATTCTAAGCTGAAACATGATGTTTTCCAGGTGAACACTGACAGAGATCAGACAGCCGAGCGGCGTTCAAAAGGAAATCATCAGGTAAACATCCACAACAACTTCCTGTGGACACAAACAGACGGTGTCCTTGTGTGTCCTGTTTCATGCTGGTGTTAATCATCGGTGTGTAACTTCCTTTACATCCAGTCTGAGTGAGTAAAAGCTGTTTGTCTCTGTGAATGAAAATCTGCGTTCCTGCCGTGAGAAAATGACAGTGTGTGCTGCTGCGTGATAACACAGTAAATGGGTCAGTGTCACCTGGCTGGGAGAGAATCCATCCTCCCTTACACACACCTCACATGCAAATGAGCCCCGCCACGCCGCCGTCGCTACAGCAGGAGAACATGTGGCGGGAAGTAGGCCGGGTCTCACCTGCTGCATGAGAGCCAGAACCGGGCCGATAGGACGACGGGAGGGACGGACGGCTGCCTTACATAACAGCACAAACACACAGGGAGGACGGAGGACTCTCCAGCTGACAGCTTGCATAACACCACACGGATCTGAGCGCGGCGTCCAGATGTGCGCTGAGGGGCAAAGAAGGAGGACGACAGTCCTGCTGCTGCTGCTGCTGCTGCTGCTGCTGCTGCTGCTTTGGGTTATTTCCAGCATGAACGCAGCCTGAGTGAGTCACTGAGTGCCACTGAATTCAGGGAAAATGGAAATGAGCTCAAGTAGCAGCGAGTCACTGCTCTCGCTATTGTGCTGTGTAGCTCAGCGAGCGCCGTCACACCTCGGCTGGTCCTAATGTACACCGTGATTCAATCTACAGCCAGCCTTTGTGCCCGCTCCATTATTATTCCTCATGAAACCCCCCCAACCAAACCCCATTCATTTTGGTCCAAATTTAGAGGCAGTGGTCACATTTTCAGGGTGAAACCACTGGATTGTTATTTAAAAGGGCCGAAGACTTCAGTGTTTGTCAGTGTGAAGCCACTGGATGGTTTTAAGGAGACGTGTGGACATTTTCCTGACGTGTTTGTGGTGTTACAGAACAGATTCACCAGACTTTAGACAAGATGTTGCAACAAAACCAGAAAGATCTGAAGACACATGGGGACATTTTCCAGCTGTGTTAGTAGCATCAAACCTGGATGTTTCTGAGCATTTGTCCTTTCTCCTGCCTGAACCAGAACATGAGCCCAGTGTTGTCTCAACAGCAGGTTGACAACAGAAGCTAAAGGAAAGGTGCAGCATGAAGAAATGTGAATGGTTGAGTGTTTCTGTGGTTTGGAGAAACGTACGTTGTGAACATTTATTCAGGAGGAAGCAAAACTGTAGGACTTTTCTTCTTATGGAGGGAAATCCTGCTCCGACTCAGTGAAAGTCTATTTTTAGCAGCACTGCCTGACATGTTCTGGAAGGTTCTGAGGTTAAAAGTCCTGCTAGAAAAAAGCACCGATGTCGACCATTAACGCTGCGTCCTAACAGAACCCAGTTCAAGAACAGACAGTCAATCAAATTCTGTCACATTTCTGACCCGGTCCAGCTTCTTCTTCTCTTCTTTCCTGAAGATCAAACCAGCTGAACGTGTGACTGCACACATCTGTGCATCATACAGATGTTTCCAAACAGCCAGCCATCGCTCCGACACAGCAGCTGCCAGCTCGGCTCCACAAAACATATTCTACCAAACAGAATCAGGGACGACACAGACAGACCTCACAGGATCTGTCTTCATCATCATCATCATCATCATGTGACCCACAGCAACAAGCAGAAATTAAACTCATTCCTGCTCGACTCTAATTCCCAGATAATCAAATAGAAAGAGCCGGTTTCAGTCTCTGGGAGCTAACGACAACCGTGTGACATGTTCTCCGCAACACCAGGGTCCCTTTACATTTCTGCCGTTTTAACCAGATCACAGGTGAAGCTGTTTGAACACAACATGAAAACACAACAGTAACTGTAAGGATAATCTCAAACTGTCCCTATTAATACCTCTGCTAACAGACACCGGCTTCTTCCCACCCGCACCGCTCAATAAATCAATGCTGAGCGCTGGATTGTTTTACAAATCACCGTCCGAGCGCAGGCTCACGTGTCTGTTCAGCACATCTGTGTTAGCATCATGGTTCTGACTCTGAAACACCATCGGACCGAGAGAATGCAGCTGATCTCTCCCAGCAGACAGCATGTAAAATCATGTGCAATAAACAAATGAATCTCACTGATAGTGACACAAAGTTCAGGCTCCTACAAAGTGTGGTCCCAGTTCTGTTCACATCTCTTTCATACAAACCCCTCATGAGGTCCAGACTGCTACACCTGTACAGAACTACAGCCAAGATCCTGCAGAATAAAGCTACGTTTCTTAGAGACTTCAGGACGTTTTCTGCCGTGTTTGTGGCGAACAAACAAGGATGTCACGATATTCTTTAGCCACGTCTGTGCAGAATATTTTGGAGGAATCTTCCTACGTTCTCCAGCCGTGTTACTGGCGGCGAACCAGGTATTTAAAGACAGAACCTGATCCTTTTCTCAGGTGTTTTTTAGTGCTATGTGTGGGAAACACTGTTCCAGCATCAGCAAACATGTTGTCTGATGTGCTAACTTGTTATTCTATCCTGGGAGACTTCGTAGTTACGTTAATCCCGAGGTTTTCTGTTTCACTGAACTGATATCATTTGAAACAAAGACTGCTGAGCTGTAAAATGTTCTGCCTCATTACTAAACCGTCTGATAACCAGGTGATATATTCAAATCAGACTGTTTGCACTCAGGTGCCATAAAGCGAGTAACGGTCCGGCTCCAGAAAGCAAACGCACACATTTCTGACCAGACTTCTGGATGTTTTCCATGATTGTGACCGGCTGAAGAATAAAGTCTAATAAATCTTCACATTCATGCAGCTTTCAGTGGCACCAACAGTTTGAACTGAACAATAATGAACCAGATATCACTGCTGATCCAGAACCCGCTCCAACATCTGTGCAGACCTGCTGCCAGCCTCAGCAGTGTGTCACCTCACAGCTGATCTGATCTGGACCACTTCAGATCCTCAGCATCGATTTCACAGACATACAGCAGCACACTGAACAGAACCTCAGCACATGTACCAGCCTGTTCGGGGCTCTGGACGTGTGTTTGCACAGCTGGACCACCAGCATCCGTGTCCTACCTTCAATGGCGATGACATGCTCCCGGATCTGGTTCTGCAGCAGCGGCTCCTCCACCCGCTCCAGCAGCTCGTAGATGGAGTAGATGTTGGGGTGGACGGACTCGAACCTCTGGATCTCGGAGCGGATGGCGGCCGAGTTGGCCAGGTGCTGCTGGTAGTTCATGGCTGAGCCTCCAGACTGCAGGACGCGTGGTTGATGAAGAGGAAGGTGAACGATGTGACCTCCAGGAAGC
Source organism: Diplodus puntazzo (assembly GCA_963678695.2). Lineage (NCBI taxonomy): Eukaryota > Metazoa > Chordata > Actinopteri > Spariformes > Sparidae > Diplodus > Diplodus puntazzo. Next base: position 1,686,222 of record OZ023178.1, read on the forward strand.
TCACAGAAGCGTCGGAACACGCTCTTCTGCTCCGGATCTCATCCACTAACACACCAGTAAATCACCGAGTCCACACAGATTAAAAGCCCGGGTTTCCCCCGCTACATCCCGGGGAGTCTGGCTGAGAACCAGCGCTGAGTGTGTTCGGCGGAGGCGGCCAGGCTGCTGCTACTGGCCGCTGAAGGCAGCTGTTTCCCGGGGCGTCCCGGTTCCCGATCCCGGTGCGCTGACAGATGTGCGGCCGGCTGAGCAACGCTCCCCCATATCCTTCCAACCCGAGTCAGATCAGAACCGCAGGCTCTCGAGTCCAGCCGGGTCCAAAACAGCGCTCAGAGTCATATCTGACCGGACGAGAAGGGTAAAAAACGGCCTTGTTGCTAGGTGGCTAGGCTAGCCGGCTAAAGCTAACTAGCTGTAGCTTCCAAGCTTCCAAAAGGGAAAACTCGCCGCTTTTCAGGCGCTAAAGTCGGCTGAACATACCGGCTGAGCGGGAGGTTAGAGGTCCGCGGAGCAGCCAGCAGCCATTTTAACCAGATACAGTGAGGCAGCGGTGGTGGCAGAGAGGCAGCCCGATAAACAGTTCGTGGTGGGGAGTTAGGATGTTCCCGTCCGTCCCTCCGTCCGTTGTTTTGTCTCCAGTCCGGGACCAGCTGCAGCACAACAGCGTCCACAATCCGAGCCGGGCCGCGGCAGTCCAGCGGAGCTCCTCCCGGTGCTTCAGCGACACGTTCTCACAGGTGAGTCCCGCACACGGCGCACCAACACTCAGCCGATCCCCCTTCCAGAGCCGTGAGATCCATCCCGTGCAGACCGGAGCCTCAGTATCCCAGCCGGGGACGTCACTCGCGTCAGTGTGGGTCCTCCCGCGGGTCAACGCGCGCGCACAACACGACGGGTTCCGGTGCGGATTTTCAAAATAAGACTTGTGTTTTTCTTTTTCTTCTCGCCTACAGAAACTGATGTTTTACATATATTTTGAAAAATACAAAATACTTAACAAAAAAAGAAAGACAATGTGAAATATAAAACTCTAAATAAAAAAAAATACAATCCCACCACGTTGCTTAAATGTGCAGGAAAAGTATTGTTTTGTCTTCACCTTGTTGAAAACATCTGTAAATGTAAGTTTTCCACTTCAGCGAAAATAATAATAAAACACATTTTAAATAAGAATGTAGTTATATTGTGATCTTCACAGGGTGGGTATTTTTCAGAATAAAACTCGTATGTTTCAAGGCTGATCCTGATTATAACTGAGCCTGATCAGTCTGAGCTCACAGCTGGACAGAGCAGACAAGAACATGTACATACTGTAACTATTATGCAACTAAGTACATTTACTTCAGTACAGTTTTGAGGTATTTGTATTTTACTCGATTATTACCAATTTTCTACGACTTTGTTTATCTACAGTGTTGAACTGGACCATATTAGTGTTAAACATTAATACCAACGTATATTTCAAGTTTGTTTCATTTAAGCAACCCCAGTCTGGACACAGGATTAACATTATGGAAGAGGAAGTAGTAAAATAATATTTTTCATGCATTTTTAAACATAAACATTTTAATACAGTGGGAAAATAAATCTAGAAAAACCTGTTAAATACTAATATTAGTCTAAAAGCCCGGTTATATCTCGTTTTTTACCTTGTCATCTTTGATTACTTTTCATTATACTCACTTTAATATACTATTATTTAATATACACTTGAAATACATATAAAACACTTCCTTAATTATATATAAATATATATATATATGTATATATGTATATATATATGTATATATATATATATATGTATATATATATATATATACATATATATATATATATATATATATATATATACATATATATATATATAAATATATATATGTATATATGTATATATGTATATATATATATATATATATATACACATATATATATATATAAATATATATATGTATATATGTATATATATGTATATATATATATATACATATATATATGTATATATATATATATATACATATATATACATATATATTTGTCTGATTATCTCAAAGGTCTAATAGCAGACTAGTGTTCTATTTATATTGTATTTATTTTAAATCGCAACATATTTTATGCTTTTAATTTGAACTTCAAACTTCTCTTGTTCCGGTCCTTCTCGCGCCAACTGTCGCGTGCTTGACGCAGCGGCATTCAAGAAGATACTCACTGCGTGGACGGTGCGCAAAAAAGATTTTTAAAATCAGCTGATTTCTCTGATTTCTGCCTGTGAATTCATGATTTTGACAACGGAAGTGAATTAATTAAGAGGCCTCTTCAAAATAAAGTTGCAAAATGGACATCTTGATAACTAAATAAACCCAGTGGAGCATAAAGAGAGACAATACTTTTGATTTCTGTGTTTATTTCATATTTCTACACAATTGTCTTCTAAATTTGAAACCAAAACAAACGAATCCTTCAAAATAAAGCTCCTCCAGCAGATGTAAACGGCTCCTTCAGAGAGTCTTTGGCAGCTCAGCTCTGCACTAATGTGTTGAAGCTGGTATTTGTTCTCCGTCCAGCAGTAAATAGTGCACAATGCCGTTCTTCTTCTTCCCACTGCTCGTCGCCTTGATGCAGCACTCGTGTTCCCCGACCGTGAAGTTTGTCTCGGTGCCGTCGTCCACGAACTCTCCCTGCCGACAGGAAACACACAGAAACAAACATTTAGGATCCCGTCACGTCATTTATGAGGAAATCTGAATGTTTATATCTTCTACAAACATGATTCACAGACTGAGCTTCACTGTCAACACAGATTTGACCTGTCTCCTTTGAATTCTTTAAATCTTATTTTGAAAAGACTCTTCAGAGGAGAGAAACACCTGTCTTCATGGAGGATGAGATTTTATTGTGAAAATTATGTAACGCAGCCCACATGAAGCTAAATTACAGAGCTGGTAGTCAGAACATGGACACCTGTTGTTGGAGCCAGAGCTACTGTGTTACATAACTTTCACAATAAAATATCACCCTCTATGAGGACAGAAGAGTCTTTCAAAATAAGATACCACTGGATCACTGTGATACTGAAGAAAACTTAAAAACATGATGTTTCTAAGGCAAGTTCTGCACATGTGAGGAGCGGCTTGGTTTAATCATTACTATAACCTTCCGTCTGCATGTAATATATTATATTCATGGTGACTTACACTTTCCAAGAATAAACAGCATTTCATTCTGATGTCTATCAGGAATACTAGTTCATACAACTGCTTAAAAATCCTCAAAAACACACACACCTTACATGTGCAGAACTTGCCTGAGAAACATCACGTTTTTAGTTTTCTTCAGTCTCACAGTGATCCAGTGACAGTTGTCTGTACATACATGAGCACGCTGCAAACAGGAAGTGCTAACAGCTAATTTGGCTAATTTTGAATCAAGATTATCTACTGAAATTTTTAGACAGTTAGCATGTAGTAACAGAGCGCTAACAGGGTGGCTGCATCAAACAATTAGTTTCATGATTGATTAATTTATAAATGGCTAAAATATTGTTATAAAAAACCTTACCAATACATTCCATAATCAATAAAGAAAAAAGACTCTCCTTACATGTGCAGAACTTGCCTTAGAAAAGTCACGTTTTTAACTTTTCTTCAGTATCACAGTGATCCAATGATAGTTGGCTGGACATGTATGAGTTCACTGCTAACAGGAAGTGCTAACAGCTAATTCGGCTAAGTTCGGAGTATTTTCTTTTCAGTATTTTTTATTAAGTTCCCTGCTACTTCAGTTTTGTGGACTATGAAAGAGATAATGACTGAAAATCATGAATAAATCTACATTTTGTCGAGTGATTCTCACCATGGTGTCCATTTTCTGCCCGTTGCACCAAACATCCATGGTGTCCTTCTCTGTCAGACAGAAGAAGCAGAGTTTATTCTCATGATCTGAGCCAGTTTCTACATCTGCTGATGTACAGTATCAGCTCAGGTTCGGTGTCTGTTATCCAACCAGGTTGATGCTGCGAGTCACTGCTTCCTAAAATAACTGGCTGACCTCAACCTGAGCAGATTAAGCTTCTGTGTTTTAAGTGTTCACCGACTGCCGTTACACAACCGCACAGCGAGCATCAGTCGTGACTCACCGAGGACGACTCTGTAGTCCTGTCCGTCCACTTTCAGCAGCCAGGTTTTGGTGGTCTGCGCCCGGTTGTCGATGAACTTCTGCAGGCTCTTCCCGGCGATCTGCAGCGTGTACTCGTAGGCGAAGCCGCTGATGGCCTCGATGACGATGGTGGCTTTGGTGTCGGAGCTTCCCACCGTGAAGGTTTCCTTTCCGACCAGCTTGAACATCCAGTCTTTTCTGACGACTTCCTGTGGAGGAAACAACACCTGCTGCTGGACTCATTCATTGATCAGTAAAGACCTCCAATCAGCATCGAGCTCATTTATCACCACCTGTCGTCTTCTGTTAATCCAGAGGAGTAAAAGCTACACCTGGATGTTTAGCTGGAGCTGTTTGAGCGACTACGTCTGCCAGAATTAGATCAGACTCCAGCAAGTTGCTGCTCACATTGTCAAAACCACCACCAGGTTCTACTGAGCTTTTTAGCCTGTTTTAGCTCCTGTTTTGGTAACAGCACATCACCTGTCTGCATCAGGACCTGGTAAGTAAAGTAAGTATGTATGTAATTGGATTCCTCCGGTTCAGAACCAGAAGCCCTCAGTCTAACCTCCCAGCTCTCACCTGTCCGTTCACATAGACGACCCGTTTCCCGGTGGTGGTGCCGTGAGCGAACTCGATCCTGTAAACGCCATCGCTCAGCGCCACCTCCCACACCGCCACCAGATCTCCGCCCAGCATCTCTGGAGGTCACAGAACCATGTGGGCTGAAGAGCAGGTCTGGGAGCTGCAGCGGGTCTGAGAGTGTGGGTCGGCGCCCCGCGGGGCAGCCCTGGTGTCGGCTCAGCAGCAGGTGTATTACTGTAAGAGGCTTACAGGCCTGAGCTCACTCTATACTGACACTGGTAATTAGGACGAGCTCGGGTCTGTTGGACACAGCAGGAACATCTCTGCACGTCTGCTGGAACACAAGAACAGAGGAGGGGTGGTGATCGGGCCGGACCGGACCGCTGACCTCTACGTGGACCTGGTGAGGGAGAAGGCCTGTAACATTCAGGCAGACAAAAGAAAAGTCTGGAAAGAACAAGAAACACACACTGGACACTGTCTTTACCTTGTAGCTGCCATTTACTCACCTGGACCTGGACCTGGACCTGGACCTGGACCATCCTCTTCATCCTGAGCTCTTCCACTGTCTGTGTGCTCAGCAGGCAGTTTGACTTCACCTGTGTTATTTTCTTATTCACATTTTTCACCTTTAAGCTTCTTTTGAAGGATTTTTTTTATTTAATCTCTATTTTAAATATATTGTATTAATATGTATTGTTTGTTCAGCTGAATTTAAATGTGAATTCTTTTAAATTCTCATTTTATTTAATTTTAATAAATGTTGCAATTTTCTGTTTTTATGTATGTTTAATTTTTTTAAATTGGATGATTAATTTGTATGTTTTTTATTGTTTTTTTGAGTTTTGTTTGCTGAATCCTTTATTTATTCATTATCATTATTATTTTCAAAGTTGTTGACATACATAAACAGAGTTAGCAGCAGCAGCAGCTCACTGAACGACGTCACGGTGATAATAAAGTTTATAGTTTTATCTGTTTATGATCTGACACTCTGACACCAGATCAGTTCAGTCTGTGGAGCTCGATGGATCAAATATCAGGAAACAATCAGAAACAAAACATCTGGAGCAAAGTTCACAGGAAGGAGGACGAGGAGGACGAGGAGGTGCAGGTCCAACCTGTCTAATGAAGCAGGAAGCTGCAAGTTTAGTGTAAATGAACTTTAACGACTCAGTCTGAGACTCAATCAGCAGGTGTGACGAACAACTCACCTCATTAATATGATCTTTATTCATAAATCTGCAGTGTAACGAGCGTCAGACTGAAAAAGAGACAACAAATGTTTGTTTTGTGTGTTCCAACACATTTCTTCACTCTGATGAACTAACGTGACCTCAGTCAAAGTTAACAGGAGGCGCCACCTGCTGTCTGAACTGTGACTGTGACTCTCTGACTGCTCGTCAATGTTTTCATCTCAACATAAAGTGTTGTTGCATGAGGCTCGTTTGAATAAATATCTTTATTATTAATCACAGATATAAATCCAGCTCTCAAACATTATTATTCAAATGTGTTTCCTTTAAAGTCACACAGGAGCTGATATCATATTCTTAATAATGTATCTAATGACTGTTTATGTCTCAACTGTAACGACTATATTTTATTTTAAAACAGATTCCTAAATATGAATAATTATGTAATATAAATTATTTTTCTCTGTTCATGAACAGAATCGTGTCATTTGTTACACTTTCTGTGGAAAAAGTGAATTTATTTCAAAGCAAAGTAAATATTCCTTATCTTATATTCAGAAACATAATAATGTGGATGAATTTAATCATTTTGCACGTATTCCATTAAAAAAACACACTAAATAAACCTTAATGTTGTCTGTTTTTTGTTTTTAGTGCCAGATTACATCTTCATAAACTCCTTCTTATAAATGATTGTTAATTTTGCACCAGCTGATTTACAGCTCGTCATTTCTTCCTCTCATTGATTTAATATCGGTCCCTCTTCAGTTGTTTGAGTCGTTCTAATGAAGAAAGAACAGACGACAGGTGATCAGTGATCAGTCTGACTTTTATTATCAAATGTATGTGAGTGAGTCTGTGAGGACAGAGCTGATTTAAACAGGCTGGGATTATAAATTATACTCGTGTTCGTCGGGGAGGTGAAGAGTGAAGGCGTCGTACAAAAGGAGTGTGTGGAAGTGTGATACTGCATGTCGGAATGTGAGTCAACACAACGAGGAGGAACACGGACGAGCGCAGAAATTTTACACTTTCTGGTATTTTTAGGTCACAAACGCGTTTCTTTTCGAGGAAACGACGATTTAAGGCACAACAATCCTCCCCGGAGCTTCTGGACATGATGTCGGGTCGATCGTCTGATTTACACGTGAACAAAAATCAAGATTGTCGAAACATTCACAACAATGAAAAGACACAAAAGCATGTGGAGTGTGTGGCCGAAAGTATGTGGACGCCATGTTAGCAAATTGACCAAATACACTCCCCCCCTTTTTACCAAAATGATCGCCACAATTTTCAGCTCCAGCAGATTTTGCTGATTAATGGGGAGTTAGCTTATGAATGTGATACAGTTGTATTCATACAGAGAAAAGTCTACTGAGCTAACACTGGTAGCATGCTAGCTGTGTTGAGTTCCTCATGCACCATACGTCCTGTTTTAGTCTCGATAAAGCTTCATGCACATATAAATCAGAGAATTAGCTTCTCTGTTAGCATCTACCGTCCATAAAGAACTGCACCAGGGGGCGTTTGCTAGCTAGCTAGAGTCTATTAACTAATTCAGCTCTATAAAGAAAAGGCGTGTGGAGGAACCTGAACTCCGACTCTGGACCAGACCTGATCACCATCATCCCTGTTGGACCTGGATGATGTTCTGCAGTCTGCACAGGATCAAGTCCCTGCTGCAGGTTCAACATGTGGCAGAAAGAACGACACGTTAATGCTGCGCGAGCTGCAACTGTCGAATACAGGCGAGACGTCCACATACTTTTGGCCACAGAGTATTTGGACTCCACACAATGTGCACATAAAGAGGAAGCAGAACCAGGACAGAACCAAGGTCACCAGACAAACAACAACAATAATAATGGAAGTGAGACTTTCTGGTAGATTCGACCTCGAACACGTCGACTCTTACATTTTATACAATTGGAGGAAAAAAAAAAACACACTTTCAGGTTTAACGATAAATGTTTAACGATAAATGCCCAAATAAATGTGCAGCTGAGGAAAAGAGTACGAGCTCCTCATCTGATGAAGTGTTTGTAGCGCAGCTGTGCAGTCGTCAGGCAGGTTCTGGTCTGAAGCCGCTGCCGAGTCCATCAGTCCGTCCGACCGCCGTTTGGTTTTGGCACGTTGTCACGTCGACCGTGACGGCGAGGTTAAAGTATGCAGCAGCGCTTTTTCTTCTTCTTGCCGCTCGGACCCGTTTCTGCCTATGCTCTCGGCCATCTTCTTCTTGCGGACCTCCCGCATGAGGTCGAAGAACACCTGAGAGACAGAACACAGGTGGAGACAATCAGCTGCGTACGAACCACACGTCTGATTTTACTGAGACGGTGATTCTAAAAGAAAAAACTAATAAAAACAGAAAAATATGGAACATTTCAATCAGCTGGTTCTATCGGACTGTCGAGCAAATCTGAAATACGTCTTTGAAATGTGAATTATTCATGTTTCCATCACAGAGTAACTGGATGAGACTCAGATGATGAGTTTGTAAAAGACCTGCTGATGTCATGTCGCCATGACGTCTATAAAAATGTTCTTTTGGTTCCTCTGGTTTGAACCCGGACGTTCTCCTGCTGAACGTCGTGTCGTCATTGTTTTCGTACCTTGTCCACGTTGGCCCTCGTCTTGGCCGACGTCTCCACGTACTGGACCCCCCACTCGCCGGCCTTGGCCGTGGCGTCGTCGGCAGAGACCTGCCGCCGCTCCTCCAGGTCGGACTTGTTGCCCACCAGCAGCAGAGGGATGGCCTCCTCCTCCTTCACCCTCAGGATCTGCTCCCTGACACACAACACATTCAGCACTTAGAAATGACAGGTCCGATCTCACCGGTCCCACCGGTCCCATCACCAGAACCACTGACCAACGAGAAATAAAGCCAGGAACCTGAACTCGGACGTGGCGGTGAAGGACTCGTGCTCCGTGATGGAGAACACCAGCAGGAACCCCTCGCCGCTGCGGAAGTAGTTGTCTCTGATGGCGGCGTAGTCCTCCTGCCCCGCCGTGTCCAGGATGTCGATCTGCACGTCCTCGCCGTCCAGGACCACCTTCTTCCTGTAGCTGTCCGCCTTGGTGGGCTCGTAGTCCTCCACGAACTGGGAGCAGAGAAACCATCATGCGACTGGGAACAGACGCAGCGAGGGATCATGGGAGATGTAGTGCTGAAGGCTTACCTCGTCATACATGAACTGGAGGGTGAGGGCGGACTTTCCCACGCCACCGCTGCCCACCATGATCACCTTGTGGAGGACCAGAGACGTCTGGTTCTTGTTCTTACCGGAGGCCATGACTCTGGCCTGCAGGGACCGGAAGAGACCAGAAGAGACCAGAAGAGACCAGCAGGGACCAGCAGGGACCAGAGGAGAAAAGGACAGAATTAAACAATCTGACCCAGATTCATAATAAATATCTATCTTGTAAATGATCCAGAACAATAGAATCTTAAACCCGTCCAGTCGAGTCCAACCGTCTGAAGGTTCTGGTGACAGTATTAGAAGCTAAACGTGGTCTAAGACGTTCCACTGAAACTGAGACTTTAGTGGTCGGGTGGTTTCTTCTCCCCCTCCTGCTCTTCAAAGCTGAGCTCTGCTGCGTTGACGTCACGTATAAATGAAGTCGGGTCGGACTTACAGTAAACATTGGGATTCTGCTGAACAGGATCTGGTGACAGTTTCTGTTTCATATCCCTCCAGACGGACTGTTTGGGGGTTTTTGCTGCTGACGGATGTTGTTCACAGACATAATTCATCTTCTGCAAGATTACAAAGATTATTAACCTGCTTCTGACGCTGTGATGATGTTTTAATGGTACCAAACTTTTATATTTCTTTACTTCCTCTCAGAATTAGACAAAACTCCAGCCGGAAAAGAGGGAAAGGAAAAGCAGCACCTGAGTCAAAGTGTGTTGACGGTTTCCTGTCAGTCTTTGTACTGGTTTTATTAATATTTTACACATTTATAGATCCGTCTGCTGTGACTAAACACTTTCAGCGGCCGCAGCCTGAAAGGTTACGAGGTGAAACGAATCATCCTGACAGTAAACTGAACTCTGTCAGGACAGAACAAGACGTCTTCACCGTTTACTGCCCCGAACATGAATCTGTGGATGGAGAAAAGGTTGTTGTGTTGTTGTTGTGTTGTTGTTTCTCTGTTACACCCTCTGACTGTAAGTGTTTGTATTCTCCAGGATCAGGAAGCTTTCTGTCCTCCCAGCGATCATATCTGTGTGTCGAGCACAATGTGTCTCGGCTGAGGTTAACACTGTGAAACTATCGCACATTCAACAGTGTGCACACAGCGTTCAGGCACAGATAAGCAGCTGTGGGTGCTTTTTAAGAGATAAGCAGGTATTTATCTTCCACAGGAGTGATTATCCAGGAGCTGAGGCCCGGCCCGGTTCTGTAGAGTGTTCTGTAGAGCGGTCAGATGATAACAGGCTGTGGTTGGAGTGCAGGGAGCAGGAGGAGGTGAAGGAGGAGGTGTCTGTGACCTTACAGCCTGCAGGGACACCAGCTCCAACATGCGGGCTGAACACCAGCAACATGTCGGCTGCGGGCTGTCCGGGCTGAGCCTGTCCGGGCTGAGCCTGAGTAATGGAGGCTGTGAACCAGGACAGAACCAGGACAGAACCGGATGCAGTGTGTGCTGCGGGGCTGAAAGAGGAACTGAGCGCCCTGCTGTCAACACGGACAGCTTCCTCTGTGAGCCAGCTGACAGCTTTAAACTCCGAACAGACGCTACACAGACTCGCTTCCTTGTTCCCGCCTCCAGCCCCGCAGCCGCTTCTGATTGGAGCGCGACTCCTCTGCGGCTGTTCCTATTGGCTGCTGGGAGCGTCAGTCAGCAGGCTCGATGGCAGCCGATAACGTCCCTCGGGGGGGATTCAGTGAAAACAACGTGAAAACGCGTCACAGCGCAGCGCGGACAGCACGAAGCTAGCTTAAACATGTCGGACAACTCACCTGCTAACGTGTTTCACCGCCGCTCGCGCCACAATCCGCCACACAGCGACACACACCGACACACACTGAACTTCTCCAAGTTGACCAGGACACTCTGCCCCACCTTGTACCCGGACTCCGCCGCAGCTCGTCTCCGCGCGGCAGGAGGAGTCACTCCGGAGCGGGGAAGCGGCGAGCAGGACGGTGCTCGCGGAGCCGTTACCAGGGCGACGGACTGAGCGGATCCCTCAAACGTCGCAAAAACAGCGGACTGAAGAAAGACGTGACGCAGCCGGATACTGTGAACGTGTGTCGTAAAATCACACGACAGCCACGCGAACGTATCTGTCGTAAAAACCTACTTCTTGTTTGTTTATACAGCTCGTGCGCTGACGACGGCGGGAAACAGGCACGGAGTGAGACGTCTTACCCTCCGCCTCCTCTCAGGACGAGGCACGTACCACCAACAGGATGTGACGTCACGGAATTCCTTCTGTTCCTCGTTTGAAAAAAAAAGAAAGAAAATTATTTGTTTATTTATTTATTGATTGATTGATCCAAACATTCCACCGAAAAAAATATGATTAAGATAAATAAATAAATATGGTACATAATTTGACAACCGTGTCAAACTATTTATTTATTTATTTATTTATTTATTTATTTATTTATTTATTTATGTATCCAGCCGTTCCACCCATTGAAAAAAAAACAATTAGGAAGAAATAAATAGATACATAACTTTCTGGCCTAAACTGTTTAAAAGTCTATTTATTTATTTATTTATTTATTTATCAATTTATTGATCCAAATATTCCACCGATCGAAGAAGAAATTAAAAATAAATAAAAACACGAAGAAGTACTTTATTTTAATGTCAACCGTGACAAAACTGCAAATGTTCATTCATGTATTTATTTATTGATTGATCCAAACATTCCACCGAAAAACATTTAAGATAAATAAATAAAAATGGTACTTTATTTTAATGACAACCATGTCAAAACTATTTAACTATTAATTATTATTTTTTTATTCATTTGTTTATTTATTTGTTTATCCGGCCATTCCACCATTTGAAAAAAACAATGAGGAATAAATAAATACATACTATTAGTGTAAAAACTGTTTAAAAGTCTATTTATTTGTTTGTTTATTTGTTTATTTGTTTATTTATTTATCAATTTATTGATCCAAACATTCCACTGTTTGGAGAAGAAATTATTAAAGATAAATAAATAAATACATGAAGAAGTACTTTATTTTAATGACAACTGTGTCAAAACCGCAAGTGTTCATTCATGTATTTATTTATTGATCCAAACATTCCACAGATTAAAAAGTAAATGCAGTACTTTATTTGAATGAAAATCATGTCAAAACTGTTTAAAAAGCCAATTTATTTATTTATTTATTCATTGAGACAGCAATTTAAAACAATAGTATTAAAAACAGAATAAAAAACATTTCACTTTGTGTTTTCTCCATACGTTTATACTGTATGTGTGGAAAATAAAGAAATACAAAGCCAATGATTCTTGTGTTTGTTTGTTTGTTTGTATTATTTGGTTCATGTTAAATCTAAAACATGTCCAAACAAACAAACAAACCTCCATTAAACACGCTAACTTCACTTCAGTACAGTTTGAGTATATTTTCCTCTCCTGTGCAGATCAGCTTGTTTCTGTCGTCCAAACAGGAAACTCCATCTGCTCACTGAGAGTTCAGATTTGTAATAAAGACACTTTACAGGCAAATTCTCTCCACATTTTCCCTTTTTGCTCCAACAGTTCCATCTTTGAAACATCCCACGCGTTTGTGTCAGCACACACCATAACTCCTGTAACTGAAAGCAAAGCAACACAGATTTACAACAGCGTCTTTCTCCTCAGCTCCTGCAGCGACGACAGTTCACTGTTTTTCCAGCGCTGCCTTTGGAAAGAAATCTGCTTGTTTACTTTCCAGGCAAATCCTCTCCGACACAGAAGATTTATTCTACTCAGAACACCATTTCTCCATCCTCCATCTGCTTCTTGTGTTCCCCCTTTTTGCTTTAATTGTTCCAACTTTGAACTTTGAACCATCTTGTAGGGATTCATCCGTGTGAACTTCTGGGTTTTGTGTTTCCTCCTGCGCGAACATTTACACAGTTTTGTGAATTTAGTTCCAGGAATGAAGCACGTCGCACAAACATGAACTAAGGATTTAAAATCTGTCAGTAGAGTGATGTTTACAGGTTGTCTGAGCTCAATGTGCTGTAACTCCTTCATGTAGTTCCAATATGTGGAGCCAAGATGGCGCCATCTCCTCACCTCCTCCTCTGACTGGCCTCACCGCCGGCTTCACCTCAAACTCAGAGACTAATGAAGTGAAACAGTTCCACTTTAAACGACCTCTCAGCTGATTCACAGTTTAGAAAACATGTTTTGTCCCCTCGTCTCATTTCCCACATTCCCTCCAAATTAGAACTGACACATTTAGTGTCTTTGGAAACTTTAATAATTCAAATTCAGTGGATTCGGTCAAAACAACATGTGTTATGAATCTGCAGAATGAGAATCAAATGCATGTGATTTCATTGAAAACAGGTTGTTAGGAGGGCGTAAACAGAGCCGCCCGGCGTTCCTCCTAGTGTTGTTCTGCTTCATGATAATCAGCAGCTGAGAGGTCAAAGGTCAGCTCGGCCTGGCTGCTGCTGGATGTCTCGGCCGTGTTGTGACGAGCTGATTTGGTTTTGGTTTTTACTAACAAATGCTGCCGTCCGGACGTCCCGCATGTCGACTCCAACCGGACACGGTGACGAGGCCGAGCTGCTGCAGATCGAGTTCCATCTGTAGAGAAAGAGTCTCAGTGCGACATGTTGATGTTTGGAAGTAGCTGAAAGTGACACTGATACGTTCTGATAGCATCAAAGTTCATAGTGTGTTTATTTATTGTGGGTTTTATGCACTTCTGTATTGGAAGCTCATATCTGAGGTGTCCACATACTTTTGTCCGTGTCTTAAAGACAAATGTTTTATTACAGCAGAACTAAACAAATATCATATCTGCATATAATTCAACTTGTTCCCTCACACAATATTTGCATTGTTGTTAAGTTAGGTTATGTTGTTATATTATATTTTTATGTTATTATATACTGTTACGTTATATTGTTGTTATATTATATTGTTTTATTATTATATATTGTTATGTTATATTGTTTTATTATTGTATATTGTTGTGTTATGTAATATTATATTGTTTTATTATTGTATATTGTTATGTAATATTATATTGTTTAATTATTGCATATTGTTATGTTGTTATGTTATATTGTTGTTTTATGTTGTTAAACTGTTATATTGTTATATTATATTGTTATGATGTATTGTTGTGTTAGAATACAATAGTTGTGTTATTATATATTGTTATGTAATATTATGTTATTATAAAGTGTTATGTTATATCATTGTATATTGTTGTTATGTAATATTATATTGTTTTATTATTGTATATTGTTGTTGTGTTATGTTATATTGTTGTTTTATGTTGTTAAACTGTTATATGGTTATATTATATTGTTATGATGTATTGTTGTGTTAGAATAGAATAGAATAGTTGTGTTATAATACATTGTTATGTAATATTATGTTATCATAAAGTGTTATGTTATATTGTTATATGATTGTATTTTGTTGTGTTATGTTGTTTGAAGTCCTGTTTTATTGTTATGTTGTGTTTTGTTATGTGTTGTTTTGTTGTGGTATGTGTTGTGTTATGCCGTGTTGAGTGTTTTCAGTATCACATTAGAACATCTTTGTTATTGAAATGTTGAACAGTGTTTGTTCTGATGGACAGTTTCATATTAACACAATGATTTCAGGTTCTGGTACTTTACCTGATTACTACTACCTCATACTTTTTTCCTCAACATGTATCTTATAATCAAAGCTGATCTGCATATTTATAGTTTACACAGGTGAATGAGGTGAAACCAAAACTCAACATGTGTAAATTACAGTTGAGCAGTTTCATACGTTAAACACATTCTCACACATTTATTCATCTACAATAATAATCCAACATATTTTGGTCGCATGTTCTTCATACTTTTTGTTGATATTTACTTGTAGTACTTTAACATTGTTGTACTTTAAGAACTCAGATTTTACATGTCTTATGTTATATTTCATAAACTTCTTAAACCAGATTTTAAGTGCAATATTTTACTGTTTCTATCATGATTTATGTTGTTTTTGTTATGCCATGTTTTCCTGCAGGCACTTGAAAGCTGCTCTATAAATAAAGTTTCACTGAGTTAAAGGATCTGAATGCTGCTTAAATCGCTCAAAAAGCAGAGGGACTGTTGAACGCACTGTGTCCTGCAGCAGTTTGAGGTAAACAGCGCTCACAGTGTGAGACAGGAGCACTATCAGCTGCTCTGATCTGCGGTCAGTCAGGGAGGATAATGTGCTGCAATATGAATCCCTTTAGGAATAATTCAGTGATTTCTCCTCTGAGGATTATTAACACCGCCCCCCTCCCTCCCTCTCGCTCCTCATTGGCTCCGCCCTCCTCGTGCTGACCCCCCTGTATATAAAAAGTTTTCGGTGTGTGGAGGCTCCTGAGTCTCACACGCCAGAATGGAAACGCTCCTCGGTGCGCTCACTGGCACACCTCCCTCTCCTCCTCCTCAGCTTCCTCTTCTTCTCGATTGCGCATCGGCACTCCGGCAGCAGCACACCGGGAGGAGAAAACAGTGAGGATGGTGATGAGCTCTCTGGATTGAAGTTTGAAGATGTTGAGGCTGGGTTTGGATTCTGCTCGTGTCGCTGTGTGGAGTATGTCACAGGGAGATCTCCAGCTGGGCTGATGCTGATTCATGAAGCCATGACGCGCGCTCTGGTTCTGATGCGTTCTGCGTGAAGCTGCTCCACAAACCCTCCTGCACCTGGAATAAAGAGGACTTGTGACCAAAGACATCCATGTAACGATGTGAGAGAAGAGTTCGTGCGCACACATCTTCAGTGATTGGGAGTAAACTGCACAGCGCGTCAGAGCTGCGGCCGTTACGCATGGAGACGGCTCGGCGCTGAGCGGAGTCTTTATCTTCTTCTCGTTTCTTTTTATGATTTGAATTCTGACAAAGCGGGGGAAAAGTTATCCTACTCCTCCTCGAACAGAAAATGAGTAGCTGTCTCCTCCGACTAGCACTCTTCGTGGCTTGCGTCCTCTCCATCCGCTGCACCGCTGCGCCCGGCACCGAGGCGGAGGCGCACACGGCGTCCCGGGATACCTGCGCGTCCTGCGGCGTCGCCCAGCCGGAGGACCCCGAGTCGGGCCGGCTGAACGTGGACTTCCTGGAGGCGGTGAAGAGGCACATCCTCAGCAGGCTGCAGATGCGGGAGCGGCCCAACATCACGCACCCGGTGTCGAAGGCGGCCATGGTGACGGCGCTGCGGAAGCTCCACGCCGGGAAGCTGCGGGAGGACGGCCGGGTGGAGATCCCCAACCTGGACGGACACCCGATGAGCAACGACGTGCTGGAGGAAAGTTCCGAGATCATCAGCTTCGCGGAGAAAGGTGATGCACCAGCAGAATGTTCGAGTCGGTCTGATGCTTGTTTGTGACTCACTTTCTTAGAACAAACCACACACAGCGAGACTGAATCTTTAGCTGCAGCTTCTCTCCAGTGTAGATTGTTGCTGCTGACCCGGTTCAAGGTGGATCACAGGTGCTGCCTGCAGCCAGAACCGCCTCACCTGACCCACAACACAAACCCAACCTCCTCTATCTGCTGCAGAAAAGATTATTTATGAATGAAAAACTAACAATCAACATGAATCTGCATGAAATTCAATCTGTGGAAAGATATCTGATGCATGTAGCTGATGGACCGGAACCACACACACACACACACACACACACACACACACACACACACACACACACACACACACACACACACACACACAGCGAACATCAGCCAGCTCTGCTCTCACTGTGTGTGTGTGTGTGTGGAACATGCTGATGTTGAACAGATGTTGACACAGGGGCCTGAAAACCCGCCAAAATAAAAGCAGGAGCTGCTGCAGCTACCTGATGTTTTGTCAAACTTTCAGAAATCAGTTTTGACGCTGCAGCAGATGTTTGGTAGAGAATCCATCCTGCTCTGTCATCACACGTCTCTGTTAGCTCAGAACCTCTGCAGGATGTCTGATTCAACATCCTGAGAGGTTTGAACTTCTTGATTCTTGTTGCTGTGAGTGAAATAAGAAGCAGGACTCATGTCGGTCATCAAACCTCAAAGAGGATGTTCTCCTGTTGACAAACATAAAATGTTAGAATTTTGAATGTAGTTTGGTGGAAGGAGAGCTGAGGCAGGAGTTGAGGAGATTTTTGAGTTTCTTTCTATATAAGTTGGATTTTTCTGGCTCTGTGTCTTCAGAGAAAGTTTGACGGGGATCTTATGACGGTCGTTTCAGTGTACGTGAGTCTGTTCGCTCAGGGTGAAATGTTTGTCTTTTTAACTTCTTATATCAAAAGTCTGTCGACCAACCAGGACAGAGGATGTTATCGTCCTGACAAACAGATAAAACTGCTAAAACTCTGAATGTAGAAATGTTAAACCGGGATGCTGGAGGCTGAGTTTGGTGGCTGTGGCTCCCTGAGCTCAGCAGAATCTCTTCAGTCTAATTTAACGTGTTGGTAAGTTTCTCTGGACCTCGCTGCTGTGGAGACGAGGAGATGCTCGCGATGTTGCATTTCATTCCACTTACCTGGATGTTGTCGTCTAGACAACATGGGCACATTTGCACACATTTTGAATGTGGTTTGGTGGGTGGAGAGCTGAAGAAAGAGCTGAAGAGCTTTTTGGGGTTTCTTTAATTAAAATCTGGACATTTATTTATTTTATAGTGTCAGTCAGGGGGAACAGTCAAATTCAACATGTTGAGAGATTTCTTATATTTATAAGTCTGTCAAAATAGCTGAAACAGGATGTTATCGACTTGAAAAACATGGAAAACTGCTCAGATTGTGACTGTAGTTTGGTGGACGGGGAGCAGAAATGTGAGCCGATGAGACTCTGGGGTTTCTGTCAGCACAGAAAAATACTTCACACATGTATTTTTAAGACAGAGTTTACTGCATTGTGTTCACTCTACTAAAAAAGACAAACATACACTCAATCTTAAGGAATTTTAAGATTTTCACTCCTCTTTGCAGCCGGACAGAAAACAAGATGCAGGACGGAGCTCGAGGGGAAATCTGTCGTCTGCAGCAAGCTGAAAAAAGCAGCTTCTGCTCTGCGTACACCAAACTACATTCAAATGTGTGCAGTTATATGTTGACAGACAGGACAAATTAAAAGCTAGATACACTTGTCATCTAGGAAAAAACTGTTAAATTGCTAAATATTTGAATGCAGTTTGGTTTGTGCAGAGCAGAAGCGTGAGCTGGGGGACTTTCGGCTTCTTCCTCGTGTTGTGTTCACTTTCCTAGAAAACTCCAGCACACATGAGCGTTCACCTGTCGGCTGATCCCAGTTAAAGTCCTCTGTTAGCCAGTTAGCACCTGGAGAAATCCACCCACCAAACTACATTCAGAGTCTTAGTGATTTTTGTAGCTGTTTTTTTTTACAGATGGTAAAATCTGAGTTTGTTGACGGACATAACAAATTAATAGTTACATGCAATTCGTATCGTGTTGAAAAAGTGTGTAAAATTGCAGACATTTTAAATGAGGTTTGGTGGATGTAGAGCTGACGCGTTAGCTGACGAGATTCTCACCTTTCTTTCATTAAAATTTGGATTTTAATGTCTGCAGTAATACCAGAAAAAAACCTAAATCTATCAGCTTCAACCCACCAACCAAACTACATTCAAAATGTAAGCAATTTTTCTGCTTTTCTAGGCGATAACCTCCACATTTACTGACAGACTTAACAAATTAAACTTGTTAGTGTCTAGAAAAAATGGCAACATGTGAATGTAGTTTGTTGGATGGAAGGCTGCAGAGTTTCTGCCATGAACATGTGAATTGTTACGGGTGTGAGACAGTCGAGAGACGTGCATTCACTCGTTATCGTCTGGAGAAACAGATGAAATAGCAGAATATTTGCATGCAGTCTGGTGGTTTGGGGAGATTCCAGTGTGGATTTTCGAGGCTGCGTTCATGTGCTCAACAGAAAGTTTGGAACTTCTGGCGTCCACCCCAGTGTTGTGTTCACTTTCCTAGAAAACACACACACAAACATAAACTTGGGCAGCTCTGCTCGGTGTCGGCGGAGGTTCGCTCCCCACTGAGAGCCTTTTAGTCTCAGATGTTTCTCTCTGTGGCCGCTGTGTTGCAGACCTTCCACCTCGCCGCTGAGCGCCTGCCAGTTGGCTGCGTCCGCGGCGCTGAGCGGCTGTCAGCGGGGAGATGGCACGGCGACAAGGCCCGGAGGAACAATCCTCTGAAAGGAGCCGGGCTGAGAATGATCAGCGGCACCACCTGCTTCGCCCACGTGCGTCTCGGTGGAAACATCTGCTTTCCACGTCGACACGTCGCCGCTGCTGTCGTGACGTCACAGCGTCATCCATCCTGAGCTGTTGTGTGTCTGTCGTGTCTTTATGTGCAGCTCTGTGTGTGTGTTATTGATGTTTCCTTAACTGTGTGTCTGCATTGGCCTATACATCTACATCCAGTGTGTGTGTGTGTGTGTGTGTGTGTGTGTGTGTGTGTGTGACATGGCAGGCTGGTGTTGAATCAGTCCCCTCAGTATAAGGTCAGAGCTTTTGTGTCGGCCGTCGTGCAGCCTGAATGCAGATTGACGGGCTGAACCCTGCAGCCCGGCTCCACATTAGAATTCACAGTGTGTGTGTGTGTGTGTGTGGTGTGTGTGTGTGTGTGTGTGACTGCAGCCTCTATATGAACAAACACTGGGGCTGGAGTGCACAGTGCTGGTTTGCTGCATCACAGTGATGCTTTTCATGAATGAAACTTCTGTCGAATCTCCCGTTCCTCGTCTGTTTCGGGCTCAAAAAGTTGGGTGATCGGATTCAGTCATGAAGAAGCTCATGTCATTAGACCGAAAGCTCCACAGCAGCTGTTAAGTGGATCTTTGTGAGCGGCTGTCAGTGATGTAAAAAGTTCCTCAATCTGCAAAGTAACTAGTAACTGAAGTGTTGCAGAGAGGAAGTCTGAAGCAGATTTCAGCATCTCTTCAGCTCCTTATCCACCAAACTACATTCAAAACTTGTGCATTTTTTTATCCAAATCAATACAAACAATCTTTCATGAACAAGGAACTCATATTAAACTCAGAGGATATCTTTGTTCAACTTCCACAACGTGTCAAAACATTTATTGAGAAACTACGTTGTGGCAAAACTGGCTTCAAAAACCAGAAGACAGTCAGCGTTTCAGCCGCCGCAGGTTTCCAGTGAAGATTCGTGCTGCTTCTTCTAGACTAAATTTAGATTTTACTACTATGTAAGAGTCAGTTTTGGGAAGCCATGGGTGGAGTAACTTGCATGTTACACAACCGCCTCTTGGCTGCAACACGGTGGTTTATTCATCACTAAACATTTGTCACCACAAAGAAATCAAAACCTAAATATTTGCTTTGTTGTAACTTCATCCAGTCAGCACAGCTGCTGTCTTTATTTCTCAACGCACCGCGAGCTCTTAAAATAAGATGCAGCGCTCAGTACGATGTGAAATGTGCTCGTCATTTTAAAAAATGCAGAAATTTGAATGAAGTTTGGTGGGTGGAGAGCTGAACACCTAACGTCAAGAAACATGAGTGTGATTGTCTAAAAAAATACTGATGAAATTTCATGAATTTTTAATGTAGTTTGGTGGAAAGAAGCTTCTGCTCTCCGTCCACCAAACTTCATTCAAAATGTTTGCATTTTTTCATCCAAATTTGTCCACAGACATTGCATTAACCTGGTATCATCTAGAAAAACGTTTAAAAATGCCAAAATGTTGAGTGTAGTTTGGTGGGTGGAGGTGGAGGTGATCAGCTGACTTGTGTTTTGGATTTTTATGGATGAAAGTTGGATGTGTGGGACTTCTGGCATCCTCCCTTGTTGTGGCCATGTCCTAGCAAATCCTAAATTTAGCAGCTTCAGCCCGTCCACCAAACCACATTCAAAATTTTACCAATTTTTGTGTTACTGTTGTACATGCAGAGATGTGAACAGTCAGCACAGCTCTCTCTTTTGATCCACGTTTTGAATGCTTCAAATCGATTCTGGTTTAGATTTTTCAGATAATTGTCCTTCATCGTCCTCCTCATTAACCATGGCAGACAAAGCAGCAGCTCGTCTGTGACGGATGAATTCCCTCTCGAACAACAATTAACCGTCCTCGTCGAGCTGATTGTGCAGCGACCAGCAGCCTCCTCCAGTTTGATCCCTACGGTTTAGTCGAGGTTCGAATAGATGAACCGATGAACGTTGTTGATTTCTAACTCGGCCTCTCATCTGTGGCAGAGTGTGATCTAACATCCGAGCTGCTGACTCAGAGATCACCTCGTCTCGTGATGGATGAGGTGATGCATGTGGAGGCTCGATTTTATAACAGCCTGTGATAATATTCTGCATTTCTGTTTCCTGGTGAAACTGCAGGGTGAGTTGGAGTTCATCCTCTGGACTCTGTGTCCTCTCACGCTCTGGTTTCCCAGGAAGTCTCAGTCTCTCTGGGTCGGCTTCTCTCAGAGTTCAGGAGGTTCACACCTGATGAACGGCTCTAATCTCCCTCACCTGACAGCTGTCAATCATCCTCTCTGTGTGTTTAAGCAGGCTGTGGTCAATTATCCAGGAGTGCTCTCAAGCTATTTACATCAGGATAAAAACCTTATACTTCCTTAAAGGTCGGGATGGTTCCCAGGTCGTCAGACACAAACACTTTGGATGTATTTGGCCCAAATTTTTTTACCTAAATCATTTGACGTCCTGAGACTCAACAAAGATTCTCTGCGGAATCACCCTCCCTTCTGTTCCCCAGTGAAGGAAGAGACGAACTGCGTTACATTCAAACTCTTCTTACTTTGTTGTGGGAAAGTTTCAAGCAGAAATCAGTCTGAACTCAGGGTATGAATCCCTCCGTCGCCCTCCTTCCAAACCTTGTAATTGTCCCACAAATGAGCTCAAAGCCTCTGACCATTTGCAGTCTGCTGTCGGCGTCTGAGAACCAGCTAATGTCATGTAAATGTTTCTTTCCTGCGTCTTCATTCTTCCAGTTTGTTGCTGCATCTCTCGGCCCGGCGACGAGCTCTCAGGCCTCATTGTGAGGACAGTTAGGCTCCATAAGATCTCATTTTCAGGCAGCATTCAACGCAGAGCCTTTGAACCTTTGTGTGCCGCTCTCTTAAGCCCCCCGCCCGCCCTCCTCCGTCTCATATTTGGGCTGATTCGGAGGCCAAGTGGCCCGGCGCCCAACGCCTTCCTGTCACAGTCCGCAGGGCCTGAGCTGCCACCCTGAACTGAGCGGAGGCCTGTTGTCTTACTTTAAGCTGTTCCCAAGTTCACCACCAGTGCACAGTTCCTCTGCAGCCTCCGGCGTCACGGCACCTTCATTTAAATGTTAAGATCTTCGGTTTTTGATGGTTGTTTACCGAGAAAAGAATTGCGCATTTTGAGGTTGCAAGTTTCTACATTTAGGAGAAGAAATCAGAAGACAGAGGGCACAAATGTGTCTGAAGTCTTACAAAATGTTGTGTTCTCATGAGTCACTGAAGAAATATGAAGCGTAGCTGACTTTGTTTTGTATGATTTTGTTGTGTTACTCGAATAATAATCAGATCCTGCGATGTGTTCCTTCTCCTCAGATGACATGGTGACGTCCAAGTCCAGTCTCTTCTTCCTGATCTCCAACGAGGGGAACCAGAATCTGTACGTGACCCAGGCCACCCTCTGGCTCTACTTCAAGGTGCTGCCGTCCCCTCTGGAGGTGCGTCCGAGGCGGAAGGTGACGGTGAAGGTGTACTACCAGGAGCCCGGCCTGGGCAGCAAGTGGAACCTGGTGGAGAAGCGGGTGGAGCTGAAGCGCAGCGGCTGGCACACCTTCATGCTCACCGACGCCGTCCGGTTGGTGTTCGAGAAGGGCGACCGGCGCCAAAACCTGGACGTGCGCTGCGAGGGCTGCGACACCGAGGGCGTCACGCCCATCCTGCTGAGCCAGAACGACGAGTCCCACCGGCCCTTCCTGGTGGTGCAGGCCCGGCAGGCCGACAACAAGCACCGCATCCGTAAGAGGGGGCTGGAGTGCGACGGCAGCAGCAGCCTGTGCTGCCGCCAGCAGTTCTACATAGACTTCCGGCTCATCGGCTGGAACGACTGGATCATCGCGCCGTCGGGCTACTTTGGGAACTACTGCGAGGGGAACTGTCCGGCCTACATGGCGGGCGTCCCTGGGTCGGCCTCGTCCTTCCACACGGCGGTGGTGAACCAGTACCGCATGCGGGGGATGAGCCCGGGCTCCATGAACTCCTGCTGCATCCCCACCAAGCTCAGCACCATGTCCATGCTCTACTTCGACGACGAGTACAACATCGTGAAGCGGGACGTTCCCAACATGATCGTGGACGAGTGCGGCTGCGCTTGAGTTTGTTTCGTTCTTGTTTATTTAAGGTGGAACTGAAGAACTTAACTGTAAACACAATATTACAACAACGACAACAACAAAAAAAATGAATATAGAAACAGAATATTTATGGACGACGGAGAAAACATGCGCACACACAACCTCATCCACACATATCTACACACCCTCATGTATGCCTGCACAAAAACTTGTATATATATTTATGTTTGTTGATATATTTCGTTATATTCTCTGGTGGAAGACTGTTTCGGTCTCCACCAAAGGGACGTGAAGAGTTCTCTTCCAAATCTTTAAATATCCACAATCAGTCTCTGAAGTTCTTCGTTAAATATCTCTAAGATAGATCTGGTTTGAGACTTTTGTAACCTACTAGCCTTTACACAGCAGTCAGTCACGTTGTTAGAGCAGCTTGTTTAGACGTTTTGGAATTAAACTCTTCATGTGTAGAACCCGACCTTGAACGTGACGTCTCCAGAGGAGGTGTAGGGAGCCTTACATGAGTCACCACCAAGGTTGGGGTGATTCAACTTTGCCTCTTCTCAAGAGCAGTGTGTGCAAACACCAGGGACGAGCACTGAAAATGTCAAACTTCACCAACGTACAGCACTTCTGGCCATTTACACGACTTTGTTCCACCATAAAAAAACGGCTTCAAGGACGCATTCTGGAAACGGATGGAAACAGGAAAAAACATCGTCTGTAGAGACTTTTCAACGACCTCCAGGCAGACGGCTGAAAGGTCGACTTGCTGGTGTGAGTCATCGCAAACTTCCAAGTACTGATTCTTCTCTTTCCATCATCTTTATTGTTGAGGACGCACTGCAACATGTTTCTGAAAGTCTGCTGTTATCAAACGTGGGTAAAGGTTTCAAAACTGCTCATGGGATTTCCAAAGAGCCTCTGGGGTGGAAGGAGTGGATGTTTAGATTCAAACTGACTAGATTGTTCAGTATTCTCATTTCTTGGCCTAAATTTAGGAATTTGGGAGCTCAGATTAGTTGATTCTCCTTTCCTAGCAACAATGTCTCCCCTAAAATTTACGAAATTGTGCCCCAAATTAGCGAGTCCCTGTTTAAATTCAAGGAATAGTTCACCTAAAAATGTAACTCCAGTCCTCCTCTCCTCCTCCTGATGATGTAGAAGAACAGTTCTGGAGCTTCACAGTAAAACAGAGTTGCAGCGTTCAACTGAAGTAACTGGAGACTTGATTTAACACGGAGAAACCAGTTTGGGATCTCAGGGCTTCTGGAGAGCCAATCCATGTTTTTATTGGTTATTCTTTAAATTTGAATTCTTGTCTGTGAATGCTGCGACTCTGTTTTGCTGTGAAGCTCCAGAATTGTTTTGTGGACTATGAATCTATCAGCTCCTCTCGGTCCGGTTGATGTACAATCTAAAAAGGTCTGCAAGACCTGACAAACCTTCCCGAGTCTAAATAATTCTTACTGTGACCTGTTTTCCTTCAGTTCTCTAAGAACTTTCATTCCACTCGAGTTGTAAAATACCTTTTGTAAGCGTGCGACCGGCACATGAAGACGGTGGAACTGATATCAGGAATCACAACAACTAAATAAAGTCAGTTTGTTTGGATATCGCAAGTAAAACATTCCAGTTGTTCAAATAAAATAAAGATTGAACTCATTTCCGTCAGTGAAAGTGAAAAGTTGCCATATCTGTGGGTTCAGCGGCGCAGCAGCTTCACTTCCACAGCACTTGCAGATTGAAATGCCTTTAACGAGCCCAGCGCGGCGACCGCTGCCCACAGTCCTTCGAAGAGAAATAAGTGCCGCATGAGCTATGCAATGTATAGTATTTACCCAGACACCAGACAAGCTGAACTCCAGCTCTTCTGACAAACTATCACCAATACTTGAAATGTTAAGAGTGGCGAGCAGAAGGAGGTCGGGCCTCGGCGAGGCGGCCGGAGGAGTCTCAACCGAATTCAGTAATCTTTGGCGTCACTCAGCTCGGTTATCAACAACACAGAGAACAGAGCATCTCACCAATCTGTCGGGAAATCCACTTTATCGTCTAGAGAAAACGTCTCGGCCCCATACAGTGTGTAGATGTTTTGGTATGTAATGATTCATACTCACCAAAAGTTTTGTTATCCGTCCCGTAGATCTCTTCAGCTGCAGTGTAATCCTTCGGGGGAACGCGATCATCAAAGCTTCGTCCACTGAAAGTGTTTTTCTGTCCCTGACAGCCTGAAGTTGTCTGACAACACAACAGAGACCTTGTAGTGAAATAATAAGATCCTTTTTGTTGCCCATCGCCTGAAAATACTGGAGTTTTTAAATGTTTAGTGTTGGGAATCACAAGAGAACTCAAAGGCAACTACGATGACTTTACTGTCGCGTGTTCGACCAATAAAACAGGACGTGATGAACATTTTATCTGTTTTGAACGAGAGCGCCTCAGAGTTTTCTTGTGATTTTTTTTATGTCTATCCCAAAAATACGTCGCCAACAAACTCACATCAGTCGCTGGTGTTTAATAATCTGTTGGGGTTTTTTGGTAAAGATAAGTTTGACTTCCATTATGAACTCACTGACTGAAACCTGTGGTGTATAAAAAGAGGCTAACTGGGGCTAACGTTGACCCACATGTAATGCATGTGGAGTGATTTTTGGTGTCTAAATGAATGAGTCCCAGCGGAGTTCCCGTCATGGCACCGAAACACACTTTGAGACACAGTTTCAGTCACTTTGACATCACTTTGATATTTCCAGGTTTCAGCGACCTGTTATTTCACTGGTGCTGCTCTCATTTCAGGCATCACCACCGCCAGGTACACATTTACAGACGACACCTGCTCGTTACGTTCCCGCCTCCTGCCCGCCGCTCGACCTCCGCCCGCCGCTGTCATCCGCCGCTCGGTCCTTCAAAAGCCAGCGGTCGTTAGAATATTTGCACTGAGGAGCTGTGTGACTAGTAATAAGGAAAAACAAATGAAATACATAGAAACTGCCATTGAAAATACAAAAAAAGAAGTTATTTTTATAGAAGCAAAATTGAGCTCTGTTCAAATGTATTATACCTAATCATGGAACCAAAGAGGCCACGAGGGCGAGCTGGTGAGAGATGATCTGTTGTTGTAAATGACTTTGTGACAGTTAAAGAGGCCTAAACACTGTATCAGGGTATAATATCAGTCCATAATCTGCTTAATCTCTTTTCTATTTTGTACCTAGACATGGAATATTTCATATTTTTTCATCAAAATTACTTAAATATTCCTAGTTTTCTTTTTCTTCTTTTTGTTAGCGCTCGTTACAGATTCATTTAGAGTGAAGCACACGCCATCTGATCCCTGTACAGTCGATGTAACATATGAATATGCTTTTGAAATATTTTGTTCTTTGTAATTGTTGAAAAAATAAATTTCTTATTACCAATTGTACCGACGTGTTGTTGTTGTGTCGACGTCTGTGTGAGATCCTGACGGGACGATTTAACGAAGAAATGTTTAGAATATATAAGGACGTGTTTGTGGTGGAGCTGAAGCTCTGATCCAGACGCAGGAACTTTACCCACCTGTGTTGTTTGGATCAGCACCAACAGAAGAAGCCGCCTGAGGGTGGAACTTCGACCACAGAGCCAGCTGTTGTTGACGTCTTCTCGCCTGTCGTGTCTGAAACTGTGGACACATTTCAACACCTCGTCACACCCGGACCACAAATATCTCCTGATGGTGAGCAGAGAGGCTGATGTAACAGCGTTTCTCCAGCTGATTGCTAATTATCTCGTCATGTTGTGTCTTCATTTACCAACACAGATTAAAGGTACAGGACGCGCTCATGGTTTAGTTACCATGTTAAAGTTTAAAGTGTTTAAAGTTATTGGTACCAGCAGAAGTTCTGGAGCCGGTGAGAATGTGTCAGAGATCTTTTACCGTCTTTACATTCAACATGTCGTCATCTTGAGAACGTCGGACACAAAGAACAACATGATGTTTAATAATCCACAATTACTGAACAACAAATTTGATGGTTTTAGAAACTTTTACCTGATGAAAGCAGCTCATGCTGGATATTTTACAGGCTGATGTTTAGATTCAATATATAATCAATAAATCTGATGAACGTCGGTCGACAGAGGATGAATACAGCTGAGTATTGATATTACTATATATTATATATATTCATATCAGATATGAGAAGTTCTGCCTCTAAAAACGGCATTAAAACTTTAAGAGAATTACTCTTAAATTTAACGTGATTAAAACACAGTCAGTGTTTATTAAGTGTTCATATGTACTTATATAATAATAATATATTATTATTTATTCAACTAGTAATGTTATATTTTATTTTACTTATATATAAATAAAAATATATTTTTTAATATAAATATATTCACAGATATGCAAAACATACTTTAAGTCATTAATATGACAAAATTATTATAATTACATATAATATATATTTGAAGAATAACAAGTAATATCAGTAAACTTTTAAAATATATATGATTGTGGGATAAATGCAACATTTTAATACACTTAGTCACATTCATACAATATAATATAAAAATATACATTTATCATATGTTGCAATATATTCTAATATTAACGACGATGCACTGGAATGTGTTGACAAATATATGTGGATGGTATTTTTAATATATTACATTATTTTTCAATATATGTCAAAACAAGCTCGTTATTTTTTGGAGCTTCACTTTGATATTCGCTCAGAAACTTACATTTCTGTCTTGATGGCGCCTCAGTTCTTCGATCAGACCTCCGCCCTCGCTACAGTCGGCGTGCTTCTGTCAGGGCTGGTGGTGTTTCCTCTGGGCTGGTGATGTTTCCTCGGGGCTGGTGGAGTTTCCTCTGGGCTGGTGGAGTTTCCTCGGGGCTGGTGGTGTTTCCTCTGGGCTGGTGGTGTTTCCTCAGGGCTGGTGGTGTTTCCTCTGGGCTGGTGGAGTTTCCTCGGGGCTGGTGGAGTTTCCTCGGGGCTGGTGGTGTTTCCTCTGGGCTGGTGGTGTTTCCTCTGGGCTGGTGGAGTTTCCTCTGGGCTGGTGATGTTTCCTCTGGGCTGGTGGAGTTTCCTCTGAGCTGGTGGTGTTTCCTTTGGGCTGGTGGTGTTTCCTCTGGGCTGGTGGTGTTTCCTCGGGGCTGGTGGTGTTTCCTCGGGGCTGGTGGAGTTTCCTCGGGGCTGGTGGTGTTTCCTCTGGGCTGGTGGAGTTTCCTCTGAGCTGGTGGTGTTTCCTCTGGGCTGGTGGTGTTTCCTCTGGGCTGGTGGTGTTTCCTCGGGGCTGGTGGTGTTTCCTCGGGGCTGGTGGTGTTTCCTCGGGGCTGGTGATGTTTCCTCTGGGCTGGTGGTGTTTCCTCAGGGCTGGTGGTGTTTCCTCTGGGCTGGTGGTGTTTCCTCGGGGCTGGTGATGTTTCCTCTGGGCTGGTGGTGTTTCCTCTAGGCTGGTGGTGTTTCCTCGGGGCTGGTGGAGTTTCCTCTAGGCTGGTGGTGTTTCCTCTGGGCTGGTGGAGTTTCCTCGGGGCTGGTGGTGTTTCCTCGGGGCTGGTGGTGTTTCCTCTGGGCTGGTGATGTTTCCTCTGGGCTGGTGGTGTTTCCTCGGGGCTGGTGGTGTTTCCTCGGGGCTGGTGGTGTTTCCTCTGGGCTGGTGATGTTTCCTCTGGGCTGGTGGTGTTTCCTCGGGGCTGGTGGAGTTTCCTCGGGGCTGGTGGTGTTTCCTCGGGGCTGGTGGAGTTTCCTCGGGGCTGGTGGTGTTTCCTCTGGGCTGGTGGAGTTTCCTCGGGGCTGGAGATGTTTCCTCGGGGCTGGTGGAGTTTCCTCGGGGCTGGTGGTGTTTCCTCTGGGCTGGTGGTGTTTCCTCGGGGCTGGTGGCGTTTCCTCGGGGCTGGTGGCGTTTCCTCGGGGCTGGTGGAGTTTCCTCGGGGCTGGTGGTGTTTCCTCGGGGCTGGTGGAGTTTCCTCGGGGCTGGAGATGTTTCCTCGGGGCTGGTGGAGTTTCCTCTGGGCTGGTGATGTTTCCTCTGGGCTGGTGGTGTTTCCTCTGGGCTGGTGGAGTTTCCTCGGGGCTGGTGGAGTTTCCTCGGGGCTGGTGGTGTTTCCTCGGGGCTGGTGGAGTTTCCTCGGGGCTGGTGGTGTTTCCTCGGGGCTGGTGGCGTTTCCTCGGGGCTGGTGGCGTTTCCTCGGGGCTGGTGGAGTTTCCTCGGGGCTGGTGGTGTTTCCTCGGGGCTGGTGGAGTTTCCTCGGGGCTGGTGGAGTTTCCTCGGGGCTGGTGGAGTTTCCTCTGGGCTGGTGGAGTTTCCTCGGGGCTGGTGGTGTTTCCTCGGGGCTG
The DNA here is from genome assembly GCA_963678695.2 of Diplodus puntazzo. Classification (NCBI taxonomy): domain Eukaryota; kingdom Metazoa; phylum Chordata; class Actinopteri; order Spariformes; family Sparidae; genus Diplodus; species Diplodus puntazzo. The sequence continues at coordinate 1,715,988 of OZ023178.1, forward strand.
GTGGTGTTTCCTCAGGGCTGGTGGTGTTTCCTCGGGGCTGGTTGAGTTTCCTCGGGGCTGGTGGTGTTTCCTCGGGGCTGGTGGTGTTTCCTCTGGGCTGGTGGAGTTTCCTCTGGGCTGGTGGAGTTTCCTCTGGGCTGGTGGTGTTTCCTCTGGGCTGGTGGTGTTTCCTCGGGGCTGGTGGTGTTTCCTCGGGGCTGGTGGTGTTTCCTCAGGGCTGGTGGTGTTTCCTCTGGGCTGGTGGTGTTTCCTCTGGGCTGGTGGTGTTTCCTCGGGGCTGGTGGTGTTTCCTCGGGGCTGGTGGAGTTTCCTCAGGGCTGGTGGTGTTTCCTCGGGGCTGGTGGAGTTTCCTCTGGGCTGGTGATGTTTCCTCTGGGCTGGTGGAGTTTTCTCGGGGCTGGTGGTGTTTCCTCGGGGCTGGTGGAGTTTCCTCGGGGCTGGTGGAGTTTCCTCTGGCTGGGAGGGACGATGTGCAGCTCTATATGAGCCCATTCACTGACACAAAGGCTCCTAACAGGCCTAATTATACCCTCAGTATAAGTAAAGTGAGTCTCAGCAGGACTTCAGGGTCGAGTGTTTGACCTGCAGGGTCACACCCTCCATGATTAGGAGGAGGTCGAGCACAGCCGGTGCAGCTTTAGGGAACTCAGGACTGTGTGTTGACTGTGTTTCTGCCTGAAGCTGCAGAGACGTTCGTGTGCAGGACGACAGAAAGGTAACGAGGAATCTGAAGCACTTGCAGGTACACGACATCGCCACGCAGACGTCCATCAAAACTATAATTGCGGCTAAAAATAATCCGCTAAGTGTCGGCTGAAGTCACGAGAAATGTGGTTAAGTGGTGCGAAACGATCGAACAGTCGCCCCTTAATCTGACAGGTGAGGAGCGGAGGAGTCGACGCCGACGTCGTCTGCTCAGAGAAACAAAGACAGGACGGAGACGGACAGGCAGACAGGAGGCTGCTGTCCATGATTGCTTTGACATTTTGTACTCGGTGTCCCCAGAGGATGAGCTGACACGACCTCAGTGATCCTCCGACTCTGGATACTTTTAAGAGGTTGTCGTAATGTTTTCCAGCCGGGTTTAAAGCAACAAAACCAGGTATTTTCAGCCAAAACATTTGTTTTTTCTCGCCCTTCTAATTGTTTTTGTACCTGAACCTCCCAGACGATGAGCACAAACAGAAGCTGAGGAAACACAAAGTTGTGACATAAAGAAAAGTAAAGTTTGACCAGGACGGCCTCACCTGGTTTAAAGCTCCTGTGCTGCACAGCTCGCCAAACTAATGAGCTAACAGCAGCTACAGTTAGCAGCAGTTAGTGGCTATGCTAGCAATATGCTGACAGCTCTATGCTAACAGGTGGTAAATGTTTACATATTGAAGAAAATGGCCATTAGAATCATTGTAGTTTTTAGCATTTAGCTTGTAGCTTGAACAGACACAGGCTTAAAGGTGCAATATGTAAGAAGTGGCTAGTTATTGCAGAGTAACTGCTAACTGCTGCCAACTGCTGCTGCCGTTAGCTTGTTAGTTTAGCTAGCAGTCCGGACTTGGAGCTCCGAGCACTGGGGGAGTGTTGGTGTTCATGCTAAACATGCTTTGCAACATGATGCGCAGACGTCATAATGTAAAACTGTTATTCTTTGACTGTTTTCAACCAAATCAGAAGTCTTCTGGAGGCATCATCTAGTGGCGGTGAGAGGAACTGCAGCTCCTCGTTCAGCAGTCGCTGGTCGCTGTTTTTCATCTCCAGCTCCTCGAAACTAAAAGCAGCACATTCTTCAGCTCAAATCCAAACAGGGATGAGTCGTCTCGTCGGGGGAATTACCTGAGGAGTTAGTCACTTATAGAGCGGACTTTGTGGCGATGTCAGGTGACATGCGAGAGCTGTTTCATCATGTAGCGGCGTTAGCAGGTCCACCACAAACCACAGGAATGTTAATGAACAGATCTGCGGGCCGAGCTGCTGACACGCTCAGCGAGCGAACATGCTGTCGTGGAGTCAGTTACGTGTTTTGACAGCGTGGTAAGCTCTGACAGACGGCTGCAGGACGCCGTGTGCTTTCTCTGCTGATTTACGGAGAATAAGAAGCAGATCTAATTTGTTTCAGCGCCGTGAGAAGTTATGAATCATCAATCATACATGTACAGTGTGTGACAGAGTACCTGTCGCCCGGAGGGAAGGTTTGAAACCTGCAGAGAAACGGGAGCGCTCGTCTCACCAGGCGGTAAATCTCCTCTTCAAACCAGCTCTTGATTGGATGTGGTCTGCAGACAGGCTTCAAAATCAAAAACACATTAGAAATAATTATCCTACAGGTGAGCTGCCAGGAATTACGATGCATAAATCCAAGATCGAGATAGATTTACAACACAAGACTGAATCATATCATCAAAGTGATCAAGTCAAACATAAAAACTGATTGTGGGGTTCAGGCGTCTGAGGAGTGAAGCAGCTCGGCCACCACAACATTTATAAAGGAACATTTATTTGCACTGTGCAGCAAAGAAACATGTTCATGAATAACATTTGCCGAATGAGTAAGTAGGTCCAAATAGTTCAGAACATGTTGAAGACAATGTTTCATAAAGTTTATACAGACTCAAACGCAAAAAAAGTTCAAAAATTTAGCGTTTTTTAAAGGGAGTCTGGTGATTTTCTCCAGTTTAGCCTATATTAGTTACTTTTTACTGGATTTAAACAAAGCGAAGAGGTGTCACGCAACATAAATGACATGTTTTCCTAAACTTAACCCAACCCGACCGTACAGAGAAGGTCCAGTGCGTCTGTCAGCGGCACTCGACCTGTTAATTCACCTTCACCTGCTCGGCTCGGTGCAGATCTCTTACATACGTCCTGCAGTCGGAGTCGAGGCCTCTGAATGCTGGAAGCACTGACGGCGGGTCACATGTGAGGGAAACTGAGGCGCTCAGAGGAAACTGGAAGATGATATCAAAAATTCATAGTAGAATTCAAGATGTGGAAAAAATCTGACTCTCCACGACTTGCTGGGAAAACAGAAAGCTCTTCCTTCATGATTCTGATCCATGAACGGTTCCTTCAGTTTGTGTGTAGAGTCGCTGATAGTCGATCAATAAGCTCCATCAGGTCGGCAGGTGTTGAGAAATGTCTCCTGTTTGGAAGGAATTCATCTCTGGAGTGTTTCTGGGACAAAGTGTTTACAGTGGAGGTGGAATGAGCCGCAGGCCACCAGAGATAATGGAGATAACGCGTCACATCACACAGTGTTGAACACGGTCCGCGGGCCTGTAGAACAGCACGCTCATCAGTCCGATCGCTGTTAACTTCCCCTCGGCGGCGTCGCCTCACGGATCATAAATACTCGGTGACGCTGGAGTGTGTCGAAGCCGTCTGACCTTTGACCTTTCAGTCACTGCAGGTCCAGAACGTGTTCTGACTCTCTGATCCAACGTTGTTTGTTTGAACCCGACGGAAAGTCGAACATTTCAAACGGAACTCTTGTTTTTATAAACACCGGGTCTGTTTGGGTCGTGTTTGACGGCTCGTGGTTCCTGGTGGATTCAGGTTTCCTCCTCTCTGTCTTTAAAAAACATTTTAATAAGTTAAGTTTTGTGTTTTCCTCGGGTCTGTTCTGGTTCTGGACTGGGAGTTAAACATTTACACTCACTGAAACACTGTATTTATGTTTGTTTTTGAAGTGGTGGTATTCTCATGATCAAGTTTAGAGTTCGGTTCTACACTTAAAGCTCCTGTTTGTAAGAAAAGATGATTATTGTGTGCCAGAATAAAGACTGAAACATCAGCTTCTGCAACAAACAGCTCCTTTATGTCCGTAATGGATTCACATGATTTCATTAATGAAGACTGAAACTTGGAGGTTTGAAGGCGATCAGACACCTTCGTCCCTCCGACCATGGAGGATGCCAACTGGCGACCCGCTGACGCACCATCAGTGGAAACAAAGTCTTTGGTGTCTTTGGTTAGCATTTAGCTCAAAGTGTTTCTGCTTCTCTCCAGGTTCTGTCAGATTTGGATTTTGCAGCTGACTCTGATGATATTTTATGTCCCTCTCGTCCTCCTCCATGTCTCACTTCCATCCCCCGGTCTGAAAGTCTCTCCCGCTGCAGAGAAAACAAATTGTTTACGATATCGCTGCAGGAGTTCGGCCTGCCGTGTTTCCACTGCGGTGTGGCTGAATTAACTGCAGTATTTGGGAGTTTTCCCCGGCTGGCTGCCTGTAATGTGGGCGATCCTGCATGTTTCGTCCCTGAGCTCTGTGAAAAACAGCCACTGCAACATAAACACGTCCAAGTGGCCTTTCAACCACTCGCACAAGTGGAAACTTTCTCAAACGAGGCCCATTATGAGGAGCTGGAGGTCCAGACGTGACAGGCTGGAGACGAGGATCCGGCTGCGAGGGGCGTCGCCGCTCGTTCTCCTGTATTTATGCCGGAGAATGACTGGAATGTTCCACTGCACTTATCAAAATATGCACGTTACATCTCCAGGTTTTTCTTTTACCCGAGGCGTCCGCGGCCTCGTCCTCGCCTTATCTGTGGTTTGTTGGGCACGCTGTGAAAATGAAGTGAAGGTTGGAGCTGATATCTGATCCACAGCTCGGAAACATCCACGCTCTGCTCCACACGGCTCTCAGTGACTGTGGAGGAACCGATGTCTTCAGGACCAGATGATCCGGGTCAGAACAAACCAACAGTGACAAGAAACCACAGAGACAGAACACGAGAAGAATTTAAATCAGCCGGGACCACCGAAGAAAATATGAAATAAAGACAGTTTAAAAAATGTGACTTTTTCTTTAACAACTAAAGAATGATGCACAATAAGTCTCACTAACGTACGGAAGCCCTGAGCGGCCATAAGTCACATTACATTTTAAACAACAACATCAATTATTACGTGATGACGACATTAAACTTCTGATTCATCATTCAATCATTTCTGATTAATATCTGATGAAAGAATCGCAAAATCTAATAATTGTTTCAGTTATTAATATTTGATAAATTGCTAAAAGTATCAAAACATGATTTTAACTTAATGTCACATAATTCTAAACGACTTTAAGGTTCAATTACGTCGCAGTAAATCAGAGTTCTAATTAATATTCTAAATAAAATGTTTTGCCCATTTAAAAAAAAAGATAACAACAACAACGACAAAGAGAACGCAATGTCATTATCAACCATAAAGAAAAATATAGAACAATAAAAGGAAAACACAAAGCAAAAAACCCATAAATAAATACATTAAATTGGAGCAAAATAAAGAAATAAAATAAAAAATAAATTAATACTACATTGTTTAACTCATATAAAACCTTTCTGGCAGATTTTTCCCTCCGTACAAACTGTAAGAAGCAGGAAAACTTTATTTATTCAACATATTTCATTCTCATGCGAGCAGAAACAAAGAAAAACACACAGCGTCGCCACAAACAGCTGAAAGCGCTGAAAGCTGGACCGCAGCGGAACACTTGGGATCAGATCTGGAGGAAAAGAACGTTTAAAGTTTGTGTTGTAATGAGCGTTAATGTCAGAGAGCGTCTGAAACGTTTCAGCAGGGTCATAAAAAACTAAATGTGGCAGTGATAAAATATAAAAGCACGTGAAGTAAACTATCTGGAGAGAATGTGACAGAAAGAGTCCGGAGTTTTATAATCCGGGTCCTCCTGAAGTTCACGATGAGGTCTTGTACAGGGTTCAGGTGTTCATCAGACTCGGAGGATGCTTGGCGTCCCTCCAGCGGCGGCGGCGGCGGCGGCGGCGGCGGGACCAGACTCTGTCTTGTGGCTTGTTGTTGTTCAGAAGCCTCCTGACTCACGCCTCAGGCATCCGTCTTCTCCCACAGCCTCTCACGTCTTCGCCGCCTCAAACACTTGTGGACACTCAGAGTGTGATACTGGAGGTGAGTCACAGTCTGAACGTCTGAAAATAGCAGAATAAGCCTCCGAATCACAACAACAACTCCTCCCTGATTAGTCGGCAGCACGTGGGACGCCTCGGATGAGTGAACGCGTCTGACACCGAGTCCTAAAGGTTTCATCTGCTTCCATGTTTGATTCCTTCATATCAAACATCTGTGAGGTGTAAGAAACACGGCAGCGTCCGTTCTGCATCATGTGAAGAGTCGAGCTTCAGACGTGTGCTGAGCGCCGCCATCTTGTGTGTTTTGGGGCTAAAGTCGTGATAATCAGGTGATCCTTTCTACTTTTACTTTACTTTTTAATATTTTTGTAGTTTTCGTTTACGAAATCTGGATTCTTTTAAGTGTTTCTGGGCGAGATGTTTTTGACAATTCTAATCAAGCAGAAGTCTGATGAGGATTTAAGCCCTTTTAGAAACTGAAATCTTCACTGCAGCTGCTGAGCTGAACGTGTTAGCGATCGCACAACTAAAAATTTCAGATCAGTTTGTGATATTGGGGTGTTTGGAGACGTTTAAATATCCATGTGCAGAACCTGCCTTAGAAACGTCACGTTTTTAAGTTTCCTTCAGTGTCACAGTGAACCAGTGATATCTGTCTCTACATGCATGACTGCACTGCTAACAGGAAGTGCTAACAGATAATTCTGCAAAGTTTTTATGGAGTTTTTTTGTTTTTCATCTCCAGCTGCTTCAGTTTTTTAGCAGAAAGCTGCAACTTTGTTTTACTGTGAAGCTCCAGAACTGTTCTGTGGACTACAACACATCACATGACTTAAACTGTCCCTTTACATTATTATTTTATCCTTTATTTGTCTTAAGAATATATCATTTCTGAGAGAATTGGAGGTGATTCGTGATCCGCAGGGAAGCAAACTGGGCCCCAAACCTCCGGAGGTCCCTCGTCTGATCAGCTGATCAAGTTTCCATTGAGGAGAAATTGAGCGGCGCGGTTCCTTTCAGCAGCGTAAACCTGCCGCTCAGCAGTGATGTAACTCATCTTGTACTTTATTTTTGGGGGGAGCTGACGGGGAATGTGGCACATTGTGCTCCCTAAACGCTCCAGATGGTTGGTTAAGCCGGAGCTGCTGCTGGATCACTGCGTCCAACTGACCCACACGGTGCGCCGCCGCAGCCACCGCCGCCGCTGACGACCAGCGTCCTCGGGTCATCAATATTCATGAGGAAGGAGAAGAAGAAGAAAACTGTCCGGGCCTCATTAGAATATTCATACCGCCGAGGGTTCATGAGAATGACGTGCCGGCCTGATGACTATTCATGAGCCGGCTCTAATCTAATGGCTGAGAAGGAACGCTCGCCCCCTCCGACGATCAGCACCTCTAATAATGAGAGCCTCATTCATAAGTGTACAGTGAGCAAGCTGCCATTTTTGTTGCCTGATTAAGCCTGATGCTTATCCCTGTTTCTAGGTCAGGGAGAGGCATACCAAAAGCATTAGAGCATCAAGAATCGGGCTGATGACTTGGTTAAGAAAACACACCGTTCGCCGGGACGTCGGCCGACCCTCAGCGCCCACTTTGACGACAACCTCCTGTAAATAAACGTGGAGGGTTTCATCCTCAGAATCACCAAACTGCAGCTTCTTTTTGGCTCTTTTACGTCATTTTCATTGTTGCACCGAGTGCCCGAGAAAAAGTAGGACAGCGCAGGTTGCAAAAGGCACAATGGGGGACAGTTTGCTTTTCTTGGTAACTCCCAATTAGGCATTGTTCTCACTCGAAATGTTTCTTTTGAATAATTGACAGTAATTTAAAGGAAGAAGCACATCCATTATCTAAATCAGGCCACGTGTCTCTCCAGGCTCACATCAGTGTTATTTAAGAGCTCCCTCTCTTTACGACGTCCCCGCGGAGAATCAACCGTGTGCCCTTGGAAGACGTTCCTTTTTTTTCCTGGAGGTTGTGTCCAGGCAGGTTGGGTCTTGTTTCCAGGCTGGGCTCTCTGAATAAAGGGTTAAAGCTTCCTGATTTACTTTCCCTCCTCCTGCTCTCTAAGGGTGCTGGGTCCCTGTGCTGCAGCTCAGCCTCTCTAGGGCACATACTTGTGGGGCACATATATTCTCTCTCATTAGTTCTGCAGATTTGGGGCCCTCAGGGTACTCCTGTGCACATGTGTTGGGAGTGTGGTTCCCACTGTGCTCTGCAGCTCTGATTGAGTCTCTGATTGCCTTGACATTAAGGGGGCTGCAATTCTTGTGTCATGCCCGGCCTGATGAATTGGCGGTGCAGGAAGGGGAGGTGGGGGTCGCTGCACACTGAGCTGTTGTTGTCGCCCTGAGGTTCGCGGCTCGCGGGCCGCCGCTCGGGACTCGAGCACTGAAGGAATTTGGCTGCAGCACCTGATTGGTTGAAGGGCTCCTGATCAGTGTTAATCAGCTCTGAAGAGGCGGACGTGGAACATGTGAGCTCCGGATTCATTGATTACCAAGTCTGATGAATCTCATCAGTACTCAGTTCACCCAAAAATGGAAATTCACCCATGATCTTCTGATGGAGAGTCCGCTGAAGTTCTGTCGTCTTGTTTTAAAACGTAAAGAGCAACAGAAAAAAAGAGAGTAAAAAATCTAGCTAGTGGTTCTACGCTAACAAAATGGTACAACGCAGTGAGCTGATCAAAACCGTCCAGTGGTTTCATGCTTGCAGATTTTTAAAATGCGGTGGTCCCTCATTAAAGAATATCCAGTGGTTTCACACTTTCAAATGTTGACATGCACTGGCTCACTGCTATAAACATCCAGTGGTTTCATGCCTACCAGTGTTATAATGCAGCGGTCATCCATAAAAAAATATACAGTGGTTTCATGCTAACAAAAAGTGTGACGCAGTGAGACGATAAAAACATCCAGTGGTTTCATTCTAACATATGGTTGAACACCGTGGTAACTCGTTATAAATATCCAGTGGTTTCATGCTGACTAATGCAGTGATCCGATTAAAAGTATCCAGTGGTTTCATGCTGACAGATTTATGAAATGCAGCGGTCCCTCATTAAGAACTATCCAGTGAAGTCCAGTTTGCAAATACTTAAACGCAGCGGTTACATGTTACAAGAACATCCAATGGTTTCATGCTTACCAATGTTGAAACTAAGTGGTTCCTCATTGCAACTGTCCAGCAGATTAATTCTCATGAATTGCAAAATGTTGTGAACGATCAAGAATATCCAGTGGTTTCATGCTCATGGATGTTGAATTGTAGCGGTCGTGATTAAAACTGTCCAGTAATTTCAGGCTTGTAATCGTAAGAAACAACCAAAACAAATGAACAGATAACCCAACATGGCTTCTTACAGCTCGTCCGGTGCGATCGAAGTCTCCAGAACCCCGAGATCACAAACTGTTAATCATTTACTGCCTGTTTTGTAATGTTTTGACGAAACTTCGCCTGATTCTCAATCAGCAGGTTTCAGAGGAGATCATGACTGAATCTGACTTTGTTTTGGGTGAACTGCTCCTTTTTCTGGTTGTTTTCTGCTCCAAAACTCTGATGGTAATTTTTTCTTTTACTGCTTCTGTACAAACGGTGTCATTTAAAAGTCACAGACGAATGTTTGGTGGCTCTTTAATAAAACATGTGAATATTTGGTCCATAACTGCTGAAAAGATTCTGAGGCCAAACACAACTCAGAGCTGCCACATCAGCAGCTTACACAAACATTTACAGTCGCTTATCTTCAATATTTGATATGAAGCATGAAACAAATCTTCGACCTGCTCACATATTGTTTCATGTATGTGAATTATGTGGAGTGCAGTGGAGCCGCCGGCTGCCCTCTCAACATCACCACTCTTGTGATTCCTGGAAAAACAACTGTGCTCATAAATCTTTCAGCTGGTGTTCTTACAGTGCAGAGCTGCGAGGCGAGCCGCGGAGCAGATAATCTCCTGAGTGTGTGGTTATAAGGACAATAATTCAACACCAAATCCACCTTAAGAAGATAATGGCATTTTGTACCTCTGCACAAATTCATCTAAGCCTCTTAATTATACGAGTTGTTCAATCTTTTGGCGAGCGCCTTCTTAACTGATGAAGTCACTCATACCAGGAGATTAGTCAACTGGGAGGCCTCGGCCTCGGAAGAAGCGGGTCAGCTCGCTGCTGACCCGTGATGTGATGAAGGCGAGGCGGGCTGAGACGCCTTCAGTGCACATTCAGTCAGTCAGCGTGTTTTTAAAGAGAAGAGAAGCCCGGTCCAAACCCGGTGTCAGACAGAAAACAAGCTGCTTCTCTCAGTGTTGATGAGTTTATCATGCAGTGATTTAAGAAAGTTCACACCCATCAGATCAGTTTAACAAAAACCTGAACTGTTAGAACAAATTAACTAAATGTACTTTAAGTCAAAGTATTTCAGCTGAGTATATCCAATGGTTTCATGCTGACCAATGTTTGACTGCAGTAGCCCCTTTATAAATGTCCAGTGGTTCCATGCTTACAACTATTTCAATGTAGTGGTACCTGCTTAAAAATATCCAGTGGTTTCACACTTAATGTTTAAACACAGACAGTGGTCCCTCGTTAAAAACATCCAGTGGTTTCATGCTTATAAATGTATAAATGCAACTGCTCATCATCTGAAATATCCAGTGGTTTCACGCTAACAAATATTTAAACAGTAGACCCACATTAAAAACATCCAGTGTTTTACACTCGGAAATGTTTAATTGCAGTGGTATTTTATCATAAATAACAAGCGGTTTCATGCTTTTAAAAGTATAAATGCAGTGGCTCATCGTTTCAAAATATCCAGTGGTTTCATGCTAACAAATATTTCAACGCAGTATCCCCATGTTAAAAACATCCAGGGTTTTACACTCGGAAATGTTTAATTGCAGTGGTATTTTATCAAAAATATCAAGCGGTTTCACGCTGTCAAATGGTGAAATGCAGCAGCTCGTTGTCAGAAATATCCAGTGGTTTCACGCTGACCAGTGTTTGACCACAGTGGTCCCTTATAATAAGTATCCAGTGGTTTTCAAAGTATAAATGCAACTGCTCATTGTTTGAAATATAAAGTGGTTTCACGCTAACAAATATTTAAACGCAGTGGCACCTTGTTAAAAGTATCCAGCGGCGTCATGCTTAAAACTTCTGTTATTTCCGAGCCTGGCGGTGACATTTACAAGCCGGAGTGAAACCGTCTTTTCTGCCGAGCTGCTTTTAAAGAAGCTTCAGATGAAGACGTGACAGTTTCACAGTAACTTATGGACACCAGCCTGGTTTCACTCAATATTCACGACGATGCGTTTCCTCTCGGCGCCTCCGTACAGTGACGGAGCAGAAACCAACGCCGGGCGGTTCTCCGACGACGCATTTGCATAACGGATCATCGCCAGAATCGGGCCAAGCCAACATCCCGTCGACTGATTTAACCTCTGTTGTTTCAGGGCGTTTCTGATTACTGACTGACCTGGTAATAGCACGTGCTAACATGTGTGGAAATAAAGAAAGCCACGCATACACACACACACACACACACACACACACACACACACACACACACACACACACACACACACACACACAGTGGCAGCTTCCTCCAGGAGAAGATGGCAACGATTCAAGAAGGCAGCTATTAAAGGAGCTTACTGCTGAATGTGAAGCGCCGCTCAATGAATGACATCACTCGCAGCTTGTGTTCATACAAATCTCGCCCCGGACCCCGAGATCTCATTCGAGGCAACTTGAACAAATATTGGCAAGGATAGGACGGCACACACACACACACACACAGGCACACACACACACACACACACACACACACTGCAGTGTTTTGATGGATCAACCACGTAGCTGCAATCAGCGCGCCTCAGATAATTTATGGTAATATATGGCGGCTGTATGTTTACTTTAAAGGCCGCCTGATAAGGATCATGTGGCATGTTTCTGCTCGGCGTTGGGGAATACAATTGGGAGATTTGTTGCGGGGGCTCCGGGGGCCCCTGTCGGCCCCCCGTGGGGCCTGAACAGAGCCGCTGTGGTCTGAACACACTGAGGCAGTGTCTCCGCCTCGGGCCCGTCCATCACTCTCAGGCTGTCCATCAGAGGACACGAGGACGATTCATTCATCAACGTGAGTCAGCAGAGGGAAGATCTGTGACGGCGCTGAGCTCGTGGTCCGGTTTGGGTTCATGCTCACTTGGTGAGAAAAAGATCGTGTTCTGGCTGAAAATATCTGGTTCTGGTGCCAAAAATGCACGTCTCATTAAAAAAATCTGTTTTGTTGCGAAGGACACTGCAAAGAACATGTCCTGAAGTTTAGTGTCAGAGATATCTGCCGCTGAGCTTCAAACATCCAGATTTTCCAGACATCTTGTAAAAAAATATCTGGTTTTGTTCCCACGAATGAAGCTGGAAAATGTCCACAAGTCTCATCAAAAACATCCAGATTGCCAGGGTACCACAAATGTCTGGTTCTGTTTCCACCAACAAGACTGGAAACATCTGAAGCCTCATCGTAAATATCTGTATTGTTGCAAAAGACACAGCAAGAACGTCCTGCAGCTGTGTCAAAAATCCAGTTTTGACGTCACAAACGTGGCGAGAATGTCATAAATTTTTACATCACAATATCTGGTGTTGTCAACAATATCCAGATTCGTCACTACGAACACAACTTAACACGTTCCTGACATCTTATCACAAACATCTGGTTCTGTGTGCACAACCAGCTGGAAAACGTCCTGACGTCTGGTGAAAAATGTCCAGTTTTTGTTGCCAAACGAACGCGATGGATGAGGTGACGGCTGTGTCTCGGTCATCTCCGTCTTCTTCTGTTATTCTTTGTCGACTGCTCGCTTTAATACCAAACAGACCATAAATATGAAGATACAGTCACTTTTATGTCCACTAACATAAATATGTCGCTTTAAACACCATGTATGGAAACATCACATTCAGCTGGAGGCAGTTTCCTTCTTTTATCTGACTGAATCAGAGCAGGTTTGTTTCCGTGACGACCTGCATCCATCAGTCCGACCCGTCTCGTCTCGTCGGGTCGTCTCCATCAGCAGCACCGCTCTGTAAAGTCGACTTTAACACCCATCCAGCGGCTGATCCGTCCTCTACGATACGCTCTTCCTCTTCGCCATCTGGACTTTTCTGCAGTTGTTTTTCCAGCGACAGACTCGTGGTGATGTTTCGCAAGATGTCAGGACATTGTACAGATGTGTTTCTGGAAACAAGATCAAGCATTTTAACCCAAACCATGATCTTTTCTTAATCTGAATGTGTTCCTAACTGAACGTAACCGCAACCATAAGTCGACAGTGCCAACATTTCTCCGGCGACGCGGCTGCTCCTCATTAAACTTTCTCATCTTCACCACGTGATGACTCGTGACTCCTCAGAAGACGTGAGTTTCTGTCACACGTGGTTAAATAACTTCCACGGCGGCTGATGGATGAGCCCGCGCTGACTGGCCTTGAACTGCAACGAGACGCAGAGTGTTTTGAACTGTTTGACAGGCTGTTAAATATCTTTTTACATTTGAGAGACTGTGAACGATAAACAGCTTTCAGAGACTCAGCTGCAGTTTGAAACCGAAGCCTTTATTTGTTTCAGCCGTTCCAACGTGTTTTTCTTCCCCAGCGATCAGAAGTTTGTCTTCTGAACGAGCTGCAGCACAAACACGAGGCCGCCGGGCCCGGAGAGCTCCAGTCGAAACACTCTGGACGAGATGTGGTGTCGAGGGAATAAATCACATCAGAGGTGACGCTCCTCTCCTCCGCAGCCTTCTAATCAGGCCTGAGAGCGAGGACACAAACCAGCTGCAGCGCTCATATGAAAGGAGGCGTTTGAGCAGAGAACAGGTGAGACGCCTCTCTGCTCGCCGTCTTTGAACTCGACACAAACACAAGCTGCTTTTCTTCTCTCCGTGACACGAGGGAAGCGGCGGTGGCGGCGGCGTCGCCTCAAGATGAGTCTCTGCTGCTCGGGTCACATATGCGGTAGTTGAGACATTTCAGGACGCTGGAACGTTCCCATATCTCAGAATAAGTGGAACAAGATGTCCTCCGGGGTGATGGCCAGTAAACAGGCGGATGGTTTCGGGGGAGGAGGGGCGGGCGGCGAGGGCACGGTGCGAGATTGAGTTGGAAAGGCGAGGGAGAGAATTGGAATGGCAGTGGGCCGGGTTCCTAATGCACACAGCGAAGGCCAAAGTTTAGAGGCGCTCTGTGCCGGGAATACCAAGCGCCTGGCTCCCCTGCTCGGCGCACAATGGGCCGATGGGCGTGCTACGGCAGCTTAATTTTCAAAGAGCCAGAGGCGAGCGCTGCCCATCTCTTTCAGCGCCGAGCAACAGGCCGAGGTGGCACCGAGACACCATGTGAACGTGGCAGAAACTGAGCCGTCAGGAGAGCTGAATCTCCGTCAGCTGGAGGAGTGTCTCCACATCGTCTCCAGGCCCGGTGGGGATTTATGGAGGGAGGAAACACCACCAGTCAGCAGCTGAATACAAGCCGCTCCTTCACCAGCCACACTGGCAGGATTTCTGCCCTAAACATGTCATTTAGAGAAAGTCTTCAAAGCCGTCGACTTCAATTAGAAGCAGGCTGAAATATTCTCCCCGCGCTGGAAGCAGCACTCCACACATTTACTGCTTCACTTCACAAATGTTTCTGCACCACCGCCACACGGACTTAAAGGGAAAAAGGTGAATAGAAGCAGCAGAGGCAGAGAAAACTCCACCCGACTCTGGAGCCTACATCTCCCAGAATGCCACTGGGTAGCTTCTTCTTCTTCAGTTCAATTCAGATTGTAATACAGACGTTTCTTCTCATCAAACATGAACCTGAAGAGGCCAAAGATTCAACGCCGTGTGCGTCTTCATCAAACTGTACACTGACTTTATATCATCAGGAGGAGGAGAGGAGGACTTTATATCATCGGGAGGAGGAGAGGAGGACTTTATATCATCAGGAGGAGAGGAGGACTTTATATCATCAGGAGGAGGAGAGGAGGACTTTATATCATCAGGAGGAGGAGAGGAGGACTTTATATCATCAGGAGGAGGAGAGGAGGACTTTATATCATCAGGAGGAGGAGAGGAGGACTTTATATCATCAGGAGGAGGAGAGGAGGACTTTATATCATCAGGAGGAGGAGAGGAGGACTTTATATCATCATCAGGAGGAGAGGAGGACTTTATATCATCAGGAGGAGGAGAGGAGGACTTTATATCATCAGGAGGAGGAGAGGAGGACTTTATATCATCAGGAGGAGGAGAGGAGGACTTTATATCATCAGAAGGAGGAGAGGAGGACTTTATATCATCAGGAGGAGGAGAGGAGGACTTTATATCATCAGGAGGAGAGGAGGACTTTATATCATCAGGAGGAGGAGAGGAGGACTTTATATCCTCAGGAGGAGGAGAGGAGGACTTTATATCATCAGGAGGAGGAGAGGAGGACTTTATATCATCAGGAGGAGAGGAGGACTTTATATCATCAGGAGGAGGAGAGGAGGACTTTATATCATCAGGAGGAGGAGAGGAGGACTTTATATCATCATCAGGAGGAGAGGAGGACTTTATATCATCAGGAGGAGAGGAGGACTTTATATCCTCAGGAGGAGGAGAGGAGGACTTTATATCATCAGGAGGAGGAGAGGAGGACTTTATATCATCAGGAGGAGAGGAGGACTTTATATCATCAGGAGGAGGAGAGGAGGACTTTATATCATCAGGAGGAGGAGAGGAGGACTTTATATCATCAGGAGGAGGAGAGGAGGACTTTATATCATCAGGAGGAGAGGAGGACTTTATATCATCAGGAGGAGGAGAGGAGGACTTTATATCATCAGAAGGAGGAGAGGAGGACTTTATATCATCAGGAGGAGGAGAGGAGGACTTTATATCATCAGGAGGAGAGGAGGACTTTATATCATCAGGAGGAGGAGAGGAGGACTTTATATCATCAGGAGGAGGAGAGGAGGACTTTATATCATCAGGAGGAGGAGAGGAGGACTTTATATCATCAGGAGGAGGAGAGGAGGACTTTATATCATCATCAGGAGGAGAGGAGGACTTTATATCATCAGGAGGAGGAGAGGAGGACTTTATATCATCAGGAGGAGAGGAGGACTTTATATCATCAGGAGGAGGAGAGGAGGACTTTATATCATCAGAAGGAGGAGAGGAGGACTTTATATCATCAGGAGGAGGAGAGGAGGACTTTATATCATCAGGAGGAGAGGAGGACTTTATATCATCAGGAGGAGGAGAGGAGGACTTTATATCCTCAGGAGGAGGAGAGGAGGACTTTATATCATCAGGAGGAGGAGAGGAGGACTTTATATCATCAGGAGGAGAGGAGGACTTTATATCATCAGGAGGAGGAGAGGAGGACTTTATATCATCAGGAGGAGGAGAGGAGGACTTTATATCATCATCAGGAGGAGAGGAGGACTTTATATCATCAGGAGGAGAGGAGGACTTTATATCCTCAGGAGGAGGAGAGGAGGACTTTATATCATCAGGAGGAGGAGAGGAGGACTTTATATCATCAGGAGGAGAGGAGGACTTTATATCATCAGGAGGAGGAGAGGAGGACTTTATATCATCAGGAGGAGGAGAGGAGGACTTTATATCATCAGGAGGAGGAGAGGAGGACTTTATATCATCAGGAGGAGAGGAGGACTTTATATCATCAGGAGGAGGAGAGGAGGACTTTATATCATCAGAAGGAGGAGAGGAGGACTTTATATCATCAGGAGGAGGAGAGGAGGACTTTATATCATCAGGAGGAGAGGAGGACTTTATATCATCAGGAGGAGGAGAGGAGGACTTTATATCCTCAGGAGGAGGAGAGGAGGACTTTATATCATCAGGAGGAGGAGAGGAGGACTTTATATCATCAGGAGGAGAGGAGGACTTTATATCATCAGGAGGAGGAGAGGAGGACTTTATATCCTCAGGAGGAGGAGAGGAGGACTTTATATCATCAGGAGGAGGAGAGGAGGACTTTATATCATCAGGAGGAGAGGAGGACTTTATATCATCAGGAGGAGGAGAGGAGGACTTTATATCATCAGGAGGAGGAGAGGAGGACTTTATATCATCAGGAGGAGGAGAGGAGGACTTCATATCATCAGGAGGAGAGGAGGACTTTATATCATCAGGAGGAGGAGAGGAGGACTTTATATCATCAGGAGGAGGAGAGGAGGACTTTATATCATCAGGAGGAGGAGAGGAGGACTTTATATCATCAGGAGGAGGAGAGGAGGACTTTATATCGTCAGGAGGAGAGGAGGACTTTATATCCTCAGGAGGAGGAGAGGAGGACTTTATATCCTCAGGAGGAGAGGAGGACTTTATATCATCAGGAGGAGGAGAGGAGGACTTTATATCCTCAGGAGGAGGAGAGGAGGACTTTATATCATCAGGAGGAGAGGAGGACTTTATATCGTCAGGAGGAGAGGAGGACTTTATATCCTCAGGAGGAGGAGAGGAGGACTTTATATCATCAGGAGGAGGAGAGGAGGACTTTATATCGTCAGGAGGAGAGGAGGACTTTATATCCTCAGGAGGAGGAGAGGAGGACTTTATATCATCAGGAGGAGGAGAGGAGGACTTTATATCGTCAGGAGGAGAGGAGGACTTTATATCATCAGGAGGAGGAGAGGAGGACTTTATATCATCAGGAGGAGAGGAGGACTTTATATCATCAGGAGGAGGAGAGGAGGACTTTATATCCTCAGGAGGAGGAGAGGAGGACTTTATATCATCAGGAGGAGGAGAGGAGGACTTTATATCATCAGAGGAGGAGAGGAGGACTTTATATCATCAGGAGGAGGAGAGGAGGACTTTATATCCTCAGGAGGAGGAGAGGAGGACTTTATATCATCAGGAGGAGGAGAGGAGGACTTTATATCATCAGGAGGAGAGGAGGACTTTATATCATCAGGAGGAGGAGAGGAGGACTTTATATCATCAGGAGGAGGAGAGGAGGACTTTATATCATCAGGAGGAGGAGAGGAGGACTTCATATCATCAGGAGGAGAGGAGGACTTTATATCATCAGGAGGAGGAGAGGAGGACTTTATATCATCAGGAGGAGGAGAGGAGGACTTTATATCATCAGGAGGAGGAGAGGAGGACTTTATATCATCAGGAGGAGGAGAGGAGGACTTTATATCGTCAGGAGGAGAGGAGGACTTTATATCCTCAGGAGGAGGAGAGGAGGACTTTATATCCTCAGGAGGAGAGGAGGACTTTATATCATCAGGAGGAGGAGAGGAGGACTTTATATCCTCAGGAGGAGGAGAGGAGGACTTTATATCATCAGGAGGAGAGGAGGACTTTATATCGTCACGAGGAGAGGAGGACTTTATATCATCAGGAGGAGGAGAGGAGGACTTTATATCATCAGGAGGAGGAGAGGAGGACTTTATATCATCAGGAGGAGGAGAGGAGGACTTTAAATCATCAGGAGGAGGAGGTGAATGGTTCCTCTCAGCTCCAGGTGTGTTTTAACCTCAGGAGCGTCTGATGACGATGGGCTCCACAGACTGTTGGACATCTTTAGTTCCTGGTTGACGTTGACGTTGACCTGTTAGGCTTCATATCTTTGCAAACACTCGTGGCAGTAAGTCATCATGTCTCCACTTGACGTCTCCGACAGTCGCCTCATCTCCTCGCAGGACGTGTGAGTCGTGGGCGAGGCGGCGTGCTGCAGGTCGAGCAGGAAGTCTCCGTCCTGACAGCGGCGCTCACGGCGGCTCGGCTCCACGTGTCCCATGATTAATCTGCCGGTCATTAGGCTCTGCGCAGCGCCGCTGAAACCCGATCCTTTTCACTGCTCACTTTTTTTGTTTCTCGGCCCCGGCACTGAATTAGCAGAGAGAATACATTAGCATACTAAATACCAGAGAGAGGAGCTGGGAGCTTTTCTCAGAGGAGCAGCTTCTTTCTCAGGAAGTCAACTTTAGTTTACAGGACGCTGTCAGGTTTCTTCTGCTGCTTATTTCATGTTTTTGTCATATTTTTAAATGGAAGACGGAGAGAAAGAAAGAACTTCACTGTCCAGAAACTTGTTTTTGACACAATAAAGTCGACTTTGACTGCATGGGAAGAAGCTCTTTTAGAATATTCCCATAGCTGGTTTCTCTTTTTCTCAGCCTTGTATCAACCGTCTGTCTTTGCTCTGTGCGGAACAGGTCGGGATTCACGGAGTTTAAAATGTGTAAAGCGAGCCGGGAGCTGCTCTCAGGTCTGTGCAGATAAAGAAAGTGAAGGACAACAATGCAAAATAAAAAAGAGTCCGTGATGTGCATGTCGGTGCCGTGAAGGCAGGCAGGGGGGTTCATTACCATAACAAGTGCAGCGCAACCAAAAGCCATTTTGCTCCCTTTGTTTCAGCTAAGCAGCTGTCATTTGCAGAACATTATGCATTTTGGATTCTTCTATGCTAATTTTTCGGGGGGACAATTTTTCCAACAATAAGCACTCGGGCATCTAACAGAAAGCCTTTCATGGCACAGACCCTGGGGTGCCCCGCGCCGTGCCAAGTCAAACAATGGCTTATTGCTCTGAGCAAGCACATCTCAGCCTTCAATACAGAGCGAAGTTCCCAACACGCTGCGGCCCCGATCCCCCTGAACGCCTCGCACACACGCACAGACCTGGGCCCATTAATCAAGATATGAATCAATATTGACTGGGACATGCATGGAAATCAATTGTTACATGCTGAACAGAGTGAACATGATGAACTGTATGAAGCACAGCTGTAGATGATGATGATGATGATGAGATGAACCTTTCATTTGTCATATCTGAGGTTCACATCTGAGCCTGATCTGCACCACAAATCATGTTTGTTTACAGCTGATTTAAATCAAGAGTGGCACTCAGTAGAGCGCATACCTCCACCAAGGCCCAGCAGTCCCCTTTAATCCAATCAACACTAATAATCCAATATCAGATAAAACATTTTTACATCTACCAGAGCTCAAGTTTATCTGGATCATCATGTAATTTCACTCTCTCACTCAGCCAACGAATCAAACCAAGGAACCGAAACCAGGCATTCTTCATGGGAAGGTGGACTGACTCATACTGACCTCACCTCAAATATAAAATCTGAATCTGACTCCATCACAGCCGCTAACACTTGTGTTGGTCCACGTACAACAGAGAATTCTGATTTAACGTTTCTGTATTACTGATAAAATGTAAAGATCCTAAAAGATGGAAAAGATGCCAAACTGCGACCAGTCGTGGTTAAAATCTTGTTTCCTCTGGTGTGTTTGAATGCAGGCGAGCAGTCTCCTGCTTCCTCCTTCAGTCCGTCTTGACCTCCCCTCGGGCGCCGTCTCTACGTGGCGCCCGGTCCACTCCTCTATTGACGACTGGAAAGAAAAGACGACTCCTCCAGCACTTTCACCGCTCAAATCTGGGCTGATTGAATGTAATCTCGTTGTTCCCGGTGATAATAATGCCATTGATTTTGCCCTCGGGGGTCAAAGCGACGACCTCTAAACCGCCCCTCCTTTGTTCCCTCCGTAGGGTTGGAAATCACACGGCGAGCTCGGCCTTTAATCTGCGGACTGACGTGATCCTGGAGGTCAGGAGGAGGCGCGCAGGAGACGAGTTCACTCAGAATCCTTGGGAAGTTTTTTCTCAGCGGTAACCTGGTTTCTGCTGCCGATGGTGGTCTATTTTTGGGGGGAGAAGGGGCCGCTGCTTTATTTTGGATTCCTGGTGGCCCGGCTGCTCAGCCCGAGGTCTCCGATAACCCAATTTGAGTTGACTTTGCCCGTTCAGGGAGAGCCGTGGCCCGAGGCTACACACTGTTATAATTCAAGTAACACAATGACACACACACATGCACGCACGTATGAACACTTACACACATGATCTGCTAATTCAGTTCATCTTTAAAAGGCTGTGCTGTGAGTACAGGATCGATAGAGGACAGGACTCTATCTCCCAGCACCGACTCAAAGACGGATGTTGAGTTTAACACTGAACGTTGTGAGATGATGACGGATTCTGTCTGATGACATGAATCTTTTTCTTTCATTAATCTCCATCGTGGTGTGCAAGAATAACCGAAGAAACCTGAATAATCTCTTTGTATTTCTACACGAAAACCCCGTCATGTGTTCCTCTTGTAAAACCAACGTTAGCTGAAAACATACAATAACATCCTGCTGTCCATGTCAGAAAGACACATTTATAACTTTATTATTTCTTCATATTTTATGTTTTCTACTGTGACCAACTGTGGACCAGTTTGACGACGGGGAATTAAATAGGCAGTAACGAAGGAAAGAGTTTTAAAACAGAATAACCGGGTCGGATAATTCATTCAACTCAGAGAGGAGAGTTTTAATCTTCAGCAGATCTGTATGGAAATCCCTGAAATAAGACGCACAAAACAGAACAGAAATGACAACATTGACTGTTTCCTCGCCTCGGAGAACAGCTGATTCTCCTCCACGTTTAAATAAATGCAGAATCCGAATGAATGGAGCGATCGCTGACGGATTCATTCAGGATAATGAGGCATGACTCTGCTGCGAGGTATGGATCATATCACATGTTTCAGGGTGGGGGTGGGTGGTGGTGGTGGTGGTGGAGGAACAGGGGCTGCTAAGCTCAGGCTTGTCCAAACATCTTGTCCAGCCCTCTTCTGACAGCAGGATTAGAAGCACCTGCCATGGAGACAAAGGCAGGCCTCGAGCCGGATGAATGAAGTGCCACTAACCGCGAGCTCCGCCCCCCCCCCCCTCCCGTCCTCCTCGCCGCTACGAGTCCTCCACAATCCTCGTCTTCTCCACCGAGGGCCTCGGCTCAGGGAGGACGTTACGAGTTAATCCAAGAGGAGAAAGAAACTAGAAACTTGTTGATAAAACTGATCCCATTGTTGGAGTGGTCAACTTTTAATCTTTGTTTCTTTCTTGTGAACTATTAAATAACTTGAACTACTTCAGGTCTCCAAACAGTCTCAGAAGTCGGAGTCATGACAGTAATCTTCACTTCCCTGCATCGTCTTCAGCATGTTTCTCTCATGTTGAACAGAATAATGAAATCTACGACTGAGTACATCTGTAAAACAGTTCGTCCTCCCAAACACACGGAAGCCAAAAGTCTTATTTCAACTTACGTACCAAACATAATATTACGTGAAGCTTTGGTTGGTAAGTGAGTGAGATGTATTAGAAACTCCTCTGAGCTTTTTAGTCTAATACATACATAAATATACTGTCTGTTGAGTCTTAAAAAGCCTCACAAACACAACACAGTCAGAAAAGACTCCCGACCCAACAGGCTGTGTGCTTTGTGCTAACTGGGCTAGCACAAAGCACACAGCACATAACTGTTTAATGAAGCACCTGATAATATCATAATGAACGTAAACAACAAACATGGCTATTGTTAGTGCTCACTGCTGTCAAGCTAGCATGTTAGCAACAGGACATTTTGGCTGCACTTTCTCGGCCATTCATGCTAATAAGTCACATAATATAGAAGACAGATTTAGCTACGCCAGTTTCCATCCATTAACTTCATATGCATTTTTTTCAAGCTAGTAGCATCATGGTTGGAGCTACTTGTTGTCTGCAGATTTATTAGAATTATCTTTGTACAAACGACGTCCCAGTTGTTGTTTATGATCCCAGCCGTCACCGTGAACATAAATCTGTCCTCACTGCGGTCGTGTCCGTCTCTAATAAGCACTCACAGCCGGCAGACCGCCATGTTTTGTGCCACGGTAGATGTTAATGTGAACTCCATGAACCACACAGCAGGTTGAATGTCTTGCATGTCCAATAAAAGAGATTTTCATATCATTATGGTAAAGATGCTGAATGATCTGTCAGCGGAGGATAATGTCCTCTGCTCGGGAAGCCCCGCGCCTCCCTCAAAGCGGGGTTTGGAGTTTGGAGGAGGGTGGAGGGGGAGTTGTTGATGAAGGGGGGATTACAGGGAGGGGGAGCTGTGCAGGGTGACAGCGCCCTCGGGGATCTTTCTCCTCGGCGCAGCGTGGCGCTTGTCCCCCGCTCTGTCCCCTGATTGAGAGAGCGACCCGGGGGCTGGCAGGCCGGCGGAGCTCGCCACAGGCTCTGGCCATGTCAAGTCAATCTGCATCAGACTCAGCCTCCGAGGAACAGGAAGGAAGCTGGACGGAGGCTGGACGGAGGCCATCAGGTGCAATGTGACATGGATACAAACCATCTGTTTATTTATCTCTCCATGCTCTTCTACACTTAACATGAAAACACTTTAAGGTTGGAAATGTCTTCATATGATAGTTTGTATCGGTGCATCTTGTGACCTCTGCTGATAAAACTACAACTCTATTCCTACGTTCTCTGCAAACTTAAAGGTCAGACGAGAGGTGAGTACTGCTGTAACCTGATGAAATATGTTTCTGCTGAGGGAAACCTGAGAACTCCTCGAGTGATGAAGGTCGTTCAGGTTTTATTTTATGGGTGAGAGACATTCCAAAAACAGCACTCCATCATTTCAGGATGATCTCTGCATGGTACAACTCCAGCGGCTGCTCTCCAGGAACTCTTCCAGGTGTTTTCTGTGTGTGTGCGTCATCATCATACTTCTTCTTCTTAATGATCATAGTCAGCGTGACCTGAATGTTTCCAAGGTTAAAGGGCCCACGTGTTCAATCTCAAGTGTAACAGTTAAAGCTTTTTTTCAGCAGGCCGTCCTCACCAGAATAAAACAGACCTGCATTTGTCTTACAAGCTTGTGAAGCTCCAGAAATGATTTGTAGACTTCAGCTGACTTTCATCAACATGGAGGGAGGAGATTCATTACTTTAAGTTATGTAACAAGAACACAATCTTTTCCTGAAACTAACCAAGCTGAATCCAGTTTGTGATGTTAACCACGTGACCATGAAGGTCTGGTACCACACAGTTTGCCTTCATCTGACTGATTAAATGAAAACAAGCAGACTTGCAAGAGGCGTTTGACAAATATCCTCATAATTTCTTCCAAATTAATCAGATGCTCTGCTGTTATAAATGTCAGTCTGATGGTGGTAATCTGGACGGGTCTAAAGAGAGTACGAGTGGATCGAAGGGGTAATTTGCTCAGAATGTCAGCTAAAGCTAAAACTAGAGCCGCTCCTCTTCCTCTAAGGTGTCTGCTGATGGAAGCTGCGCGTCGTGCCAGCACTCGTTACAGCATCCAGTCACTCTGGACTCAAGCGGGCCCTGCTGGAGGTGGAGGAAGGTCTCCCCTCGGTATCATCCAACTGTCAAACATGAGCGCTCCCCACCGTGATGTATTTGGAACAGTCCTGGGTGGTTCTCCCCCTCCTCCAGCCTCCTCCCTGTGCTTTTGCCTTTCTGGTCCAGTTCCCATTTCTAAGCCCTGGGGTGCTGACAGCAGCACACATGATCATTGGGGTTCACATGCGTGTCCGGGCTCCCGTTTCTTTCTTCCTGCAGAGCTGGATGAGCCTGTAGGTGCTGAGAGCGAGCTGTTGTTCGGCGTACAGGTGAGCGTCTGTGAACAGAGCGCTCGTTTGAACCCACCTCTGTTGACTCGGTACACGGCGGAGCACAAACAAGGATCTGAAAGGAGCTTCTTTCATCCTCAGCATGAGGCTGAGGAGGTTAATCTGTCTCTAAGAGGGTGACGGAGGCGAGAGAGGACTATCTGTTTCACTGCTGTTATAGTCAGGCTTCATTTTCAACTTCAAATACTGCTCGTAATGAAAATAGCACTCAGCAGAGAGCGTGCAGGTGCAGGTTTTTATCCCTGTTTGTTAAATATAGCAGCTGAAAAAACACAACCATCTATTTAGATAGATTAAGATTTTTATTTGGGTCTGCATGCAATTGTGCTCATAGATACCAGCCAGCTAAATACAGCTGATTATTTCTTTCATCAAGGTCCATTATTCACCAAGAAATGGCCTTAATTAACCAACCAAGAAATCAACCAGCTAATCAACCAACTAATCCAACAATTAAGAAACCAACCAAGAAAAACAACTAATAAAACAACCAACCAACAAAACAAGATACCAATCAATCAACCAACAAGCAAGAGACAAACTTACCAACCTAGAAACAAACCAAGTAATTAAAGGTGTGAAGACATTATAATAAAAACATTAAAATAAGTCAATAAAAATCCTGTTCGAGTGGTAAAGTTTTGGCAGCCAGGGAAGATTCTGACATTCCCGTCACCGTTACAACATCTTGTCCAAACATGTAAAAATAAACAACAACAAAAAGACCATTTTTATATTAATTGTGAAATGAAAAGATGTCCCTCTGTATCTACAAAATGTTATCTATTATCAAGAGAGGGACATTTAATAATTGAGCAAACCAAACATGGATGAACTCGATATCGATGGGTGCGTTACTCGATGGAATGGTGCAGCCATAAAAATGGAGCAGCGAGTTAAAAACACGATGAAAAACACAAGTCGCTTTGAGTCTTTACGGGTTCAGCAAGGAGCAGAAAAACAGCAGATAACATCACGGAGGATTATGTTTAGCTGCCTCTCTGAGTCCATGTGGTTCAACGTCTCCAGTCTTTAAAAATGACACTTGTTTTTCATAATTCTCGGCTTACCTGAGGAATACTCCGACATGCTTGGTTAGTTTAACTGTCCTGAGAGCAGAACTGCAGATCTAACAGATCTCTCAGCCCGGCTTGTTTTTCCTCAGATATCATTATACCGGTATGAGCGTCGGTATGAAACGCGACGCTGCGTGACGAATGCACTGTTGGGGTTAGTTGTGGTGGTCTTGGTGTAAAAGAGGCTCCCAGCTATAACCAACACTGCAGAGAAAACAAGAGTGTGAAATGTAAACCTTCTCCAAACGAAACCTGGGCGGTGATGAAGTCAGACAGATAATCCTCGGCTTAACGTCTCAGTTTGGACCCACCGAGAGTTTCAACACTGCAGAGTCAGGAAGTCTTTCTGTAACACACCTGCAGCAGAGATGCTGGAGCACAAATACATTAAGTCAAATCAAATAATTTAAGAAATGTGAGTTTTGGCCCAAAAGTTGAGCTTCAAATGTTATGGTGTGCCGTGTTCATTGTTTTTAGACGGCTTTCACCTTGTTCCCCACAACCTTTAATGAGCTTTTCAGCTTTCATTCCAAATCTCTACATTTATCTGATGGCTGATGAACAGTAAGATGTGATTCCTTCATCAGTGGGTTGTGTTCGCTGTGTTCACGACAAGAGTTTATTTTTGTGCAGCCCATATAAGTCAAGTATTTAATCATGCATGGATGTGCTTGGATCCTTGGATCGTCCATTTCCCAAGTTCGAAAGTCTTTCCTCCACCTTTGCTTTGCTTGTTGGAAAACGATGTTAAAGAAAATATACATATTCCTGAATCCATCCCTTTATCTGGATCCACACCAAGAATTAATGGGGTCTAGATTCATCCTCCATCCAACTTTCATGGAAATCTGTTCAGTAGTTTTTGTCTAATCCTGCCAACCAATGATCAAACCAATAAACCAACATGTGTTAGAACAAAACATTCATTTTCAACCTCCAAGTTTCTACGTATGTGTATCAAAATCTGCAAGTCGTGTACCAAAATGTTTGCCAACTTTCTGACTCAATGTTGTTCATCCAATCATAGTGAACAAACAGTCTCGATGTCCAACTTAAGGAATGTTAGTGTTGAAGGGTTTAATGTCGAGGTGTGACCAATCGCGTTGCCATCTTTGGAAAAACTAGAAATTCCAAATTGCTTTTGTTGCCTCAGCACACCAGAAAAACTCTTTAGTTACATCTGAACCGAATTGAAATGAAATTCTCTCGAGGTGTTCTTGAGATAACGTGTTGACTAGAATGTGAAAGAACCTAAAAACATAAAGACTCCGGCTGTGGCGGTCGCTGGTGTGGAGACATAGAAATGTCATATTCATATTCTTGACCCAGCAGCAGCTGATCACACGCTTCATGTTGGATGGATCGTGTCTTTACCCACAAAACTATTAAAATATCCAAACTGTGACTTTTCCTTTGCACTGCGTTGTGAATGAATCATCTTTCCAACATGTTTTAAGACGAGTTTTTTGGATCTGGGAACCCATGACGAATGTTTTCAGGTCAGAAGTCATGAAACATGTTGTAAAGGTGGGCGTCTGTTTTGTTGTGTGACTGTGAGGAGAATGTGAGCTCCTCACTGTGGGAACCAGAGGTCAGGCCTCGGCTGCTCGGCTCGTTCACATGAAAACACCCACTCTGCTGTGTTCCTGGGTACTCACTGATCACAGAGCTGCTCTGTTGACTGATTGTGGTTGACCGCTGTTTGTTTGTCAGCGTGGAGGCCTCGAACTAAACTGCTGCCAATCTGAGAGAGAAAACACAGAAAGATTTTGGTTAAGAAACACAATCCGTATGTTTCACAGTCAGAATGTAGAATCTAGAGGTGTGACAGCGATCCTGGGTCAGTATTTCAAAATCTGCTTGGTTAAAGTTTGCAGTTAGAGGTCGAGGTGCGGTGATAATTAGCTTTCAGTCTCACCATCATGGGTTAAAGAAACTGAAAATTGAGTTTTGCACAATAACAGAAAGCAATAAGGGCTTCTGTTCAACCAGCTCCCCACAGCTGCCGCCTCCATAAAACGTTTTCTACCGATATAACAAGTTATTCTAGTCCGAACCTCCTCCCAGATCACACTCCTTCAGCTGCTACTCAACAAACAACCCTTAAATAGTCCGGATCGTTCATACATGATTGGTTTGATGTCACTTTTAGAGCGAGTGATGCAGTCAAGCTTCAGCTTTCCAACATATCGTCAGAACCTGCAGTTCCTCCGTGAACCAGCCCGGTTCTGTAAACAGCCAACATGTTGACGGTTTGGGAAAACAGAAAGTTTGACAGCGGACAGAAAGTTCAACGTATTCAACCTTTATGGCGTCACTGTGACCACAGGTGCCGTGCGGATGCTGTGGAATCACTCATGAACTGATTGTTTAGCTTGTGGCATCTACTGGAGCTGCAAATCAAAGTGGATTTGGCCTCTTTAGAAGCTCTATATGCATTTTCTTGTGAATTTGTCCGCATTTAATTGAAGTATGTGGCCATAGCTGGAGGAAGGGATTGTTTCTGCTCAGACTGCGAGGGGGACCGAACCTCAGGGCAGTGGGTGTACATAATTTATGTATAATTCAAGCTGTTAAATGTCCCTCTAAGCATGCAAAGGGACCTGAGTAGCCCCTCTTTAGAGCGTCCTTCACAAACATTATTAATCAGGTCCCCCATTCTCACAGGCCTCTGGTCTGGCTCGAGACAATGGGCTAAATGAATCCCAGCACATCGAGCTTGGGAATGGCTCCGCAGCACTTACAGTATTCATCAATCATAGTCTGGATCTATTGTCAGGATGCTGAGAGTGCGACCCCGACGCTGCTGCTGCTGCCGTTAGAGGCTCTGATCTGGGAATGTGCTGCTGTAACAACATCAGCTTAACGACTGAGATGGAAATGCATGAAAATGTTCAACAAAACAGTGAGTCACGGCTGCAGCTGGGCTCTGGTCCTCGCTGGTGCTGGGAAACATTTCAGATCCTCATTCATCAAACTTCAAAAAGTTCAGGAGTAACGAGAAAATGGAGCTCGCAGCAGGATTTCATTTATTTCATTTGGAACATCTGCGGTGTGTGAAGCACATTTCTAACAATAAAAAGCCTCAACTTCTGGTCTTGGCTTTCTGGTTGACTACAAATGACTTCCAACTTTCTTTCAAATCAAACCATCATCACGGTCGACTTGCAACTCCACAAGATATATTACGTAATGCGGCATTCAGACCAAACACGCATCTAGATTACAGACAGAGTCAATGAAAAGACGCACATGAGCGGAAAACACAACTAACGTCACCGATGTCCAGACATTCAGGAACAGCGTACCTGAACGATTACACATGTACCTGTACCGAACAGAAGGAGCTGATGTGGAGGAACGTGAGCGAGGAAGTCCGGCTACCTGGTAAGTCATGGAAATATGTCTCAGCACAGCATAATCCTGATCGATCCAAACTCCATCCAACATTTCAAAAGATGTTATTTCAGCGTCCTCTGATCCATTTATTGTGTCAGATCACAGAGAAATCTCTTTGTTTTGGGTTCAGTCGTACAGATCAGTTCACTGTACCTGAAAACAACCACATGGTTTGACTGTGAAAGCAGCTTATTACATTAATGTTTCACTTTCTTTAGAAGCTGAGCTTGCTGGCTGTTCGCAGTCTGCTCTCATCAGGAGAAAGACTATATGGGTCGACTTTGGAAGCAGCCGATTACCACACATATGATTTTATTTAAGGTAACTTTGCCTAAAACTAATAAAAGGTATGACAATCGATCAAAAACTGATCTGTAGGTCTTAAGGGAAAACATATATGATACTCAAGGTGATAAAATCATGTTCTGTTGAAGTTTTTGATGCGTTTCAGAGCCGAACTCGTCCCAGTCTGGTTAGTTTGGACGTAAGGAGGCCAGGCAGCAGCGGAGGACAGATTTAGACACGTCCTCAGAGGTCAGTCGACAGGAGGGACGGGTGGAGCGACAGGTAACTCAGTCAAGCTGGTAATGAAATGAAGCTCGCCTCTGGGCTGGAAGGGACGGAGAGCGCTGCCAACATCGTTATCGCCCGCCGGCCTCCGACTACCTGACAGCAATGCATCATGTTTATTCTGGTCCTGGACAACACAGAGACACGACACACAGTTTGTTTTCACTGTGACGTACGCTTTATGAAAATATATTTAACTCTGGTGTCCATCACAAACACACGTCCATAAATCTGCTGAGAAATCCTCAACAAAGACGCTCCTCACATGTGCAGAACTTGCCTTAGAAAAGTCATGTTCTTAAGTTTTCTCCAGTCTCACAGTGATCCAGTTATAGTTGTCTGTATATCTATAAGTACACTGCTAACAGGAAGTGCTAACAGCTAATTTGGCTAATTTTAAATCAAGATTATCTGCTGATTTTTTTAGATAGTTAGCAGTTGTCATGCAGTGACCTCAATCGATACATTGCAGAATCAATAAAGAAAAAAGACACTCCTCACATGTGCAGAACTTGCCTTAGAAAAGTCATGTTTTTAAGTTTTCTCCAGTCTCACAGTGATCCAGTGAAAGCTGTCTGTCCATGTAAGAGTTCACTGCTGACAGGAACTGCTAACAGATAATTCTGCTAACTTTTAATGAAGTTCGCAGTGCTTTCTGTGATCCTGTGAGCGTAAGCTGTTGAATATATAGTGCAGTGGTTGTTCTGAGTCGTCGGTAACGTGTCGACTGTGTCTTGCAGCTTTGTGACGGCAGCTTTCACCTCGTGTGCTCTGGAATCTGCAGTGAACACAGAAGCTGCACCTCTTTCTTTGCCCGGCTCAAGGACACCTGGGAAAACTTTAAAAGACAGAGGGACGAGTCGCGAGAGTCTTTGCAGATCAAACTGTGGTATTATCCTCCGTCAGAATGTGGAGCACTTTACCCCCTATTCTCCTTTCCCCTCCGCTGTTGTTGTTGTTGAGCGCAGAGGATTATTGATGTATATGCTTTGAAATATCAAAGCGTTTGATGCAGGGCGAAAAATAAAGTGATGCCTCCGTTCTTTTATGCCATCACTCATTAGGGAACCGGCGCTCAAAAGGCAGCTTTGTACAGGCAGTCGTTTTAAGTTGGAGATGGCTTTACAATAGATTACCACGAGCACAGTGAGATTTCAGGCTGAGAACGTGAATGAAAGGCTATGCAAATTGCAGCATGTACATCTCCGGATGAAAGAGAAGAATCAGGACTTTCTGAACTTGAATAACCCCCCTCTCTCTCCCTCCATCTCCTCCTGCTTTACGTTCCCTCGCAGTTTTTTCTCTTCCAGCGACGAGCCCAGCATGCTCGGCTTTGTGACAGGTGAAATATTTATCCAGGGAGAGACGGGGGAAGGAGTCAAAGGCGGCCTATCTTGTTTGAGTCCCCGCGTAGACAAAAGCTATTGAAGAGCTGACAAGCTTGTGCATGGAAGGGCCCAGCATGGCTCGGAAAAGTGGTTGTAAGCGATTGAAAGTGAGACAAACGGGGAAGAAAAGAAGGGTGTATCTCCGGGCGACTATAGGCTATATGACGCTGTAATCTGGGGTCTTTTTAAAAGCCATCTCTCCCCGTCAGGATGCGGGGCTTTCTCTCACGCTGAGGCCGAGAGCCTCGAGACGGAGCCTTTCAGAAGCGCTTGACTTCTGCCACGGTGGCTGGCCCCAACTATCTGATAGCCTTTCTCCTTTTACACGGTGGCCTTTATCGCCCGGCTGAATGGAGACAAAGTGCCCTTACCTGACCCGACCCGGAGCCGGAGCCGGCTGCATGTGCTCTTTACCGAGTCAGCACAACGCCGAGCTGAATGAGGCGAAACTCTCCGTCCAAAAACAGCGAAAGATCACAATCGCTTGTGTGGGACAGAAACTATAAACACCTGAAATAAATTAAAGCAGCTCAGTAAAAGTAAAGGTGAGAAAATGTGCACAAACAGACGAGAATTAAAAATCAGATCTGACATTTCCCTCACGTGTGTCGCCGCCTGTCGCTGAACACTCTGTGGAAACGTCCTCAGACATGCAGCCGTGAAGCAGCTTGTTGTGGTTCTGTTGCAGGATATTAATGACATGAAGCTGCTCAGACCTCACAGACAGGTCACACCGTCCCTTTGTGACCAGTTAAAAACACTTTTTCAGACATTTTCATCAAGTTTCTGTTTTCTGAGTGAAATATTGTTTTAATAAGATGCTTGTTTCTTCCAGTTATCATCATCTGTCCACAGAGGAGGAGGAGGAGGAAGAGTAGGAAGAGGAGGATCCTGCAGGTTTTCAGGCTCACATTTTACAGTCGGGGTTAAAGGTCAGTCACAGCTCTGCTGCTGGTTAAACTCGGCCCTGCAGGCCGCTGCAGGACACGAGGTGGGCGATAATCAGGTCACGCTGGTTTGACCTTGAATTAGCCTCAACGCTTTCAGCTCGGGGTGGAGAGGCAGCGGCGGTGAGCGAGTTCAGCGCCGACACATAAAGTGGAAGATAACGTGAAGCTGCTGGATCAGAACCTCCCGGGGTTCTGGCCCCGTGGTCCAGAAGTGAGCCACGTCTGGCAGCAGACGACACCGTGAAGGATCCAGCCAGACCACAAACCGTTACAGCAGTTTTCCTCCGAGCGATTATCCCACAGACGGGGAACATTTACCAAACCTTAACGTGACAGCGAGGAGGTTTATGTTCCAGAGCTGTGTTTTAAAAAAGCAGCAGAAACTGGAGGTGAGTTTGGAAAAAGATAAACGCCTCGATTCACTTTTCTTCACACGGGAAATTACAGGTTTCTAGGAACATTTGCAGCCAACATGTCCGAGGTTAACCAGAGCTATTCACGCTCGGTCGGATTCTCCCTCTTTTGTTTTGAAATCTGTTTTTTGGGAACGAGCGGCGGTTTGTGAGAATCCGTCTTGTTATGGGAGGGAAAGCATCCGCGGCGTGGGAACGTGACGGCCGACGGAGAGGACGTTATCTCAAGGACAGACACCTCCGCTTCCTGCAGGTATTTTTACATCCACATTTAATTGTTTCAGACACGCCGCCAAAATAAAAGCATTCCTGAGCAGCTGCAGACTGGAATCAAGGCTGAACGAGTTTGACTTTTAATGTGGGTGGAAATTAGATTATAAAACAGGAACATTACACAATGTTCCTTATCTGTTCCGTCTTAACAATATTTTGAGGTTAACTGTCACTGAAATGTGAATTTTGTACTTTTTACTGTTTTATTCAAGCAGTAAAACATCAACAGATCCAACGAGACTGAAGTCTGTGCAGAGTGGGAGGATGAGAAGTGGCCATCTTACACCGAGACAACAAGGAAAACACATCAGGAGAACAACATGGCTGATCCACAAAACACCAAGTCAGCTGATCAGTTTGACTTCTATCAATCAGCCAATCATGAGCGAGCTCAGGTCCAACAACCGAAACGACAAGAAATTAATTTCTTTAATTAATACATGAAACTTCTTTACGTTACGACTCCACATAGAAAAGAACTGAAAAGTCCTGAAAAATATCCAGCGGTTTCACTCTTACAGACGTTGAAACGCAGTCTTGAACGGTGGTCTCTGGCTCGGCAGCTTGTGGAAACACAGACAACAACAGGCTGAAGGAACCGGTCAGTTCCCGGGACTAGAAGTTCTGGGTGAGACCCTTTCCATCCCACCTCTGTCTTTATTGCTGTTGTGTGTGTTTTGTGTTTCCACAAACATAAATCATTTTGTCGTCTGGATGAATGAAAAAAAGAAAAGTTGTGACCCGACAACGTGCCCCAACAATGGATGTTTAAAATGAAAACCATGTTTCTTCTTCGTGTGTGAAATCAGCTCCAGAATCAGAACAGTCTGCTGATCAGACGTGCTGAAGCAGAACCAGATGATGTTTAGATGCGGTGTCCTGTCACAGCCGATGGCCGGCGCAGGTTTGCAGCTCTGTTTACAGGGCAGATGTGCTCGGCCGCAGAGTGGCGTGCACGCAACAACTAATCTGTCGTGGTTTGTACGCAAACACGCCGCAGCGACACAAGTTCAAATGGATCCAGGAAGCAATGGCCCGGAAAGAGAACAACAAGCTCTTAAGTGTCCTCAGACTATAATGAAGCGTCACATGGTGCTGATTGCCGAGCTTTAATGTGGGCAAACACGACATGAAAGAGAGTCATAAAGAGTCCAATGAATAGATAATCTATCTCTCTTATGGGACGGCTGACAAACGAGGGGTTTAGAAGTTTACTGCAGCCAGAACGCCCTCGCTTTTATCAGCCGCCATTGTCCCGCCGGCCTCACCTCATGGCGTTTAATCTAAAGGTTTGTGCTGCGCGTCCGCCTCAGCGTTCACAGCGAGCTCGGCGCTCACAGGGTTAACAGCACTCACACACTAATTGGCAGAGACTGTGCTTTTCCCATGACCCCTCTACACCCGTTATTAGCCGTATTGTTCTGCGGAGCTGAATTATCATATAGGCCGCAAAAACAGCACAATTAGTACAATTTGACAAAAATAAATGGCACAGCAGGCGACTCAACCCGCCGCTGAACCCCGCGCTCGCAAACAAACAGAAACCACTGATGGTGACGGCAGAGAGCGGCGAGTACCAGGACAGAGTTTCAGCTTCATCTGAAGACCAGTTATTGTTGTTATTAATAAACAGGAAGCTGAGGAGATGTGTTCAGGTCCAGGTACCAGGTACCAGGTCAGCTGGCCCGGGCCTGGACCATGAGAAGGACCTCTTCCATCCAAGTCAGGCCCGGCTACACTAGCAGCCTCTATCACTCTCCCTCTTCACCATCTCTCTCTCCTCTCCATCAGCAGCTTTCTTCTTTTGCAGTTATTCCGGTCGCTCCACTGTTGGCTGTGGACGGTGACCGGGGAGAACGATGCCTACTTCCTGTTTTGGTTTGTTTCCTTTGAGCCGTAATTCAACATTCATCCATCAGGAGAAATCCAGCCTGGTGTCAGACTGAGTGTCACAGAGACAGTGAAGTTTATACTGAACCTGTACGAAGATGATGTCATTATTCTAGAGAGGTCATACTGTGACATCACTGTGACATCACTGTGACATCACTGTGACATCAGGACTCGCTGCAGAATGAGAAGTTAAAGAGAAAAAGTCTGTTGTCTGTTTAAATATTGAATCAAAACCATATCAACAACTCAGGATCAAATGATGATTATCTGCATTAAAAGTAGAAGAAATCACTTTGTTTCTGATTGTTTTCACGTTTGTAGACATAGAATAGAAGTCAGTAAATCTTTTGTCTAAACTGGAAGGAAAACTGACCAGAACATTTCACTGTGTGGAGGGAAACAGTGTAAATCCTGATTCATCCTATCTTAAATCAGTCAGTCAGAGACAGACGTCCTGCTGTATTTCCTGTCCACTCCCTCAGGTCAAACTAATAAAAGTCATCTCTCCGCCACAGACGAGTCCGGCTGGATGAGGACGAGCCTCGCGCCTCGCTCCTCATGTACGCCCCCTCCGCCTCCCCGGGTCGACCCGTCCTAACCACGGCAACCGGAAAGCATGCATAGCTAACGCCCGCGGGATTGTGTGGAGGCTTTTGTCTGGCCCGCGGGCTCGGTGAGAGGACTTGATTGCCGGGACTTCTTTTGGCATCGCACCCCGATCCGCTATCCATTTTTCTTTCTTTCTAGGATGCGAAAGGCTCCGTTGTCCAAAGCTGACATGCATAATATGAAATGTATTCCCAGGCCGGGCCAGTTAAAATTCATTTTAAACTGTTTACCCCGGGGAAAACAATGGGCAGCGGTCACGGCTGTTATCTGCTGATTTATTGGAGGGATGGAGAAAGGAAGAATTGGCAGCCATGCAGCGGGGACAGTTTGGAGGAGATGGGAGGAGGGGGGGCGAAGAGATGCACTTAAAAATCACTTCTTTCACCGTTACTGCTTCGGCCCCTGTTGGCGGGACAAAAGGATGAAAAAGTCCTGGCACTGAGCGCTCCTTTCACTCAGCACAGCTCATCTTTGTGTTTGGAAAATGAGCCAATTTCCATAAGCGATTGGGAGGACAATGTATTAAACAGGCGTGCATGCAGAGTGACAATACGAGAAAACAAAAGGCCGTGCTGGACTGTCTCGGCGTGGGCAGTCCTTCTGGACCAGCACAGGAGCTGTTTGATCAGTTTGAACGTAAACATCACGTCAGCGTTCAGATCGAAGTCTCAAACGGTTCGTAACGTGCCGAGTGGATCCAAAGAAACACGAGGATCTTCAAACGGCTGATGGAAACGAGCTGAAGTTGAATACTGTGAAAACGCTGGTGATGTTTTTCCTCCAGAAAGAGTTTAAAGGCAGATGGAAACAGCTTTACTGCTCCTGAAGTTCTCAGTCTTTGGGGTTTTACCTGTACCGTAGTTTGACTGTTTGGAGTTGGAGACTTCTCTGTGTTTTTAATGTCCTAAACGACTTTTTGTTGCAACATTTCATTTGCTTCGGATTTGCCTGAAAATTAGAAAAAGAGCAACCGGATCCACAGACTTTTGGATCTTGGCCTTCGATGGTCAATAAGCTGCTGGACTGATCTGGTCTCACCTGTAAGATCGGGACGTTCTGTCGAGATTTCATATCTGGGTAGTTTTTAAATATAAACCTGCTGCCAGTTGTAACCTGAATGTAACTTAAAGAACTGAAAAATTAACCTGCTGCAGCTTCTTCACTGAAACACTGAGGCAACGATACGACAGGAACCGGACAAACAACAGCTGGTTCTTGTGTTCAGGTTTTGGTTTTGGGTTGATCCACCTGACCGCCACCGAACGTGGCCAACAATATACGTTATAGGTTGTTTCAGGTTGTCTGACCCTGAGCTTTGACCTTCATTCTGACTCCCATCCGTACCCGTTGTCGGCGCTGCTGTACGAGCTCCTCTCAGAACAGATCCAGAGCGTCCCGCTGGACGAGCTCGGCGGCTGCTAGCCTGATGCCATCGAGGACTCGCAGCTGCAGAGTGCAGCGGTGTGCGCCCGGCGAGGAGAGCGCTGCTGCTAGCAGATGCTGGACGAGCCGCAGCCGCGAGGCTATCTGAGGACACTAACGAGCTCCGGCTCTGAGGGATGAGGAGCGACAACCAGGACCAACATGGGAACCATTTGGGCTTCACACACACACACACACACACACACACACACACACACACACAGGCTTGACACTCCCTCATGGCACATTCATGGGGCACCAATGCACACACACATGCATACCATACACTCGAGTGGTCCCTCCCTTCTTTAGAGCATTCAAAACACACACACACACACACACACACACACAGTAGTAGGCAGTGAGAGCTTTGTGGGGACGATGTCACCGCCCCCCCGCTGTGCTTCACACTGCAATTCAGTGATGCTGCGAGATGGGACATCGCATGACTGGGAGCACAATAATGTGTGTGTGCATGCATGTATCTGTGTAAGTGTGTGTGTGTGTGTGTGTGTGTTTTAATGTACTCCTGCACACACACTCACGTCACTGGAGTGGCCCCCTGCTGGGTTCCTATCAGCGTCAGCAGTGAATCGGCGCGCTCAAGCAGCAGTAAAGCCCCCGAAATCTCACTCCACTGACCCTGTGCGGACAATAAACTGCATCTAATTACTGGCGCATGCACTCCCAGCACTCCCGGCGCGCCGCTCCCTGGCACTGGCCATGGATATTCACAAAAAGCAACCGGAGCGCAGGCCAACTTCTCTTAAAGATATAACATTTTCTGACAGCTTAAGCCTTTTTGGATGATCACAAAAGGCCGCGCTCGAGTCGTGCGGCCGGCGCCGGGGGGAAAGCTAATTCCAGCCTCTGTGGACATGAAGCCGGGCCAAGTGCAACATGTTGGCGCAGCGTTTAGACGGGATGTAACACGTCTTCATCGGGCTCTGCTGCCACGATTCTATAAGTCAAGATAACATCACACCGCTGAGAACACGAGCAGCCCTGAAAGTGTTCGTTAGCAAACATCTCTCACTGCACAGACCCACTTCCTGCTTCCACTCTGGCCCACCGGCACCACCACTGACACAAACAAGCAGGAAAGAAGGTTCCTGGTAGAACCTTTATAACCTTTTTCAACCAGGGTGGTTCAGGTGCTGGTTCAGCGCAGGTAACAGCTGCAGCCAGGCTGCTAGTGGAGTCATGCTGCTAGTGTTAGCCAGGCTGCTAGTGTTAGCTAGGCTGTTAGTGGAACCAGGCTGCTAGTGGAACCAGGCTGCTAGTGGAGCCAGGCTGCTAGTG
The DNA here is from genome assembly GCA_963678695.2 of Diplodus puntazzo. NCBI lineage: Eukaryota > Metazoa > Chordata > Actinopteri > Spariformes > Sparidae > Diplodus > Diplodus puntazzo. Next base: position 1,753,721 of record OZ023178.1, read on the forward strand.
TTAGCCAGGCTGCTAGTGGAGCCAGGCTGCTAGTGTTAGCCAGGCTGCTAGCGGAGCCAGGCTGCTAGTGTTAGCCAGGTTGCTAATGGAGCCATGCTGCTAGTGTCAGCCAGGCTGCTAGCGGAGCCAGGCTGCTAGTGTTAGCCAGGTTGCTAATGGAGCCATGCTGCTAGTGTTAGCCATGCTGCTAGTGGAGCCAGGCTGCTAGTGTTAGCCAGGCTGCTAATGGAGCCAGGCTGCTAGAGTTAGCCATGCTGCTAGTGGAGCCAGGCTGCTAGTGGAACCAGGCTGCTAGTGTTAGCCAGGCTGCTAGAGTTAGCCATGCTGCTAGTGGAGCCAGGCTGTTAGTGTTAGCCAGGCCGCTAGTGTAGCCAGGCTGCTCGTGTTAGCCATCCTGCTAGTGGAACCAGGCTGCTAGTGTTAGCCAGGCCGCTAGTGTAGCCATGCTGCTAGTGTTAGCCATGCTGCTAGTGGAACCAGGCTGCTAGTGGAGCCAGGCTGCTAGTGTTAGCCAGGCTGCTAGTGGAGCCAGGCTGCTTTCTTGTTCAGGTGCTCTGTCCATGAAACCATCGTCGTCATGTGATCTCTGTGAGGATGAATCAACAAGCGGTGTTCAGTGTATTTACCACGTCAGCTCCACCCTCCTCTCACATGATCACATACGTTGGACTTTAAGTATCCGTCACGTGTCCACTGCTGCGTGTTTTCCTTCCGTCCTCGCTCGGTGCAGAGGTGTCAGCGTAGGTCGGATCCTTTATGTGTCCCGCCTCTAAAGAAGCGTTGAGGGCTGACAGCGAGCTTTTATTAATGACGGGTCCCCCACCCTGCTTTGAATAGGTGGGCCGGGGCGAACAATAGCTGTTGTCGGGACGTTGGAGGTGCAGCAAAAGGCCTCGGCCCGCTGACAGGTGCTGCAGGGCGTCGCTGCCTCCCCCGGCAGCCTCACAGGTGTGGAGACGTCAGGGATGACAGAACACCTGCGCCGTCCCGAGCTTCACGCTGATGACTTCGCTGTATCGCTTTTCATACGCCGCCGTGATAAAAGATACAGGGGGACGAGGGCGGGTGGAGGCGGTGGGCGCGCTCCGCTGACAGCAGCGCCACGCTCCACCTGTCCACTTCACAACAGCAGGCTGCAGCAGGGAGGAGGTGTGCTCATATCGTCCACCTGATGATAACCTGGACATATTTCACATGTTTATCAGTGAACCTGGAGCGCAAAACATTCCATATATCTTCATTTTAATAAAACTGTCCCATTATTTTCTGATTCCAGTTACACTGATGCTGACAGTTTGACGAAATACCCAAAACATTGGTGAATCTTTCATGATTTTACAAATGTTTTCTATGTTAAATGTTCTGTACTGTTGGTGGATCTCTGAGTGAGGATGATGTGTGAGGGGCGGCGTGCAGCGTGGGTGGCTGATAATGAAATAATTGGCTGCAGACGGCGGGAGGGATGCGGGGGAGGGGCTTAACACCGCAACACCCCGAGCACAATTAGTCCATTAAGCCACTGATGACGAGAAATAATCACGAGCTTTTGTCTCGCTGGAGCGTTTTAGTAAACACGGATGAAGTGACCTGGAAAAACGCACAATGGCAACTTTTGCCTTTAAGGAACAATGCTGGTATTCACTGACGGAGCCGTCGTCTTCATCAACAACCTGCCGGGTTTTGTCCCTCGTCACTGCTCATTAGGCACGTACGCATGTGTGTAAACACACACACGACATTCGAATGGTTCCCAGGCAGCGTGTACGATAAAGAGGTCTGAGAGACATCGATTCTCACGCAGTCGAAGCATCTCTGTTCATAAATCTGTCTGTCAGAGTCATTTAATAAAACTCAAGTCACGTGCCGTCCTTTAAAAAGTCTGAAGGGTTAAAACTGGCAGATGACACAGTCGTCACGGCTACAACAGAAGCAGGACTTCAAACTGTGATCAGAGGAAACAAACAGAGGTTTTGAAACAACAACTACAAAGACTTTACATGAATGTTGGCCTGAAAAATGTTACTGAAAGTTAATTTCTCAGTCGAAAACAGGAGCTGTGAAACCATTTCATTGAAATATATTGAAAGCTGTGATAATCTTAATGAGCAGTCAGAACATTTGTCAGCTGTGGTAACAGAACCAGATATTTCTGATGAGAAGTCAGGACAATTCCAGCTTCTTTTGTGTCAACACAAAAAAATGTTTTCAACGAGACGTCAGGACTTTTCCAGCCATGTTTGTCGCAACAGAACTGGGATACTTTTGATTCGATGTCAGGACGTTTGCAGCTGTTTGCGACAACAGAACCATATATTTTGACGAGCTGTCAGGACATTTTCAGCCTCTTATGTGGCAACAAAATTGGGATACTTTTGATGAGAAGTCAGGTCGTGTTAGTTGCAACAGAACCTGAACATTCTGACGATGTTGTCAGGACTTTTCCAGCCATTTTTGTGGCGACAAAACTGGAACATTTTGATGAGACTTCAGCTCAGACTTGATTTTTTTTCTCAGAGTCTTTAATTTATTGTAGTCAGGGGGAGACTTTCTGCCAATAAAACAAAAAAAGCCTCCACAATGACTCACCGACCTCAGCTTTAAGGAGTTTTAATGCTTGTTGGTGAAAATTGAGATTGAAAGTTTATTCTCTGTCATGAAAACAGAAGTCGTGAAAACAGATCCAGTTTGTTACTGAGCTTCCGATCGTAATCTGATTGGTTTCATCTGCTGGACAGTTTTCCATTAGAGCTGTAAACTGCTGCCAGACAGCCATTAGACGGAGAATACACAACATGAACGGAAACACGGCAACAACAATGGCAGCAAACAAACATTGCCATCATTTGCATGCCTGCCCGAGAGCAGAAGAGGATTGTGGGAAACCGAGCAGACAAAGTCAAATTCCTCCAAGCCGGGTGTTTGAATTATCATAATTGGAGGCCGTGGCGGCGGGAGAGAGTTTGGCAGCCAGTTCAAAATATGATATTATGAACCCTGAGCGCACAAACAAAGGATGTGATGTGTGATTATGCATGACTCTCCTCTGAGCTGAGCGACGAGCCAGGAGGAGCCGAGGAAGAGTCCAAATCTGGCACCGGTTTCCTTTTTCTTTGTTGTCAAGGACTCAGAGAAGACAGCCCCCCTTTCCTTAACGGCCGAGGGTCTTTCAAAGTCACTAACCATGAAACCGCCGCGTTTGATCTGGCCTCAGAGGTTACAGAATCGCGGGATGATCGCAAATTTGTCATCAGCGTCCGAGTCTTTGTGATTCTGTGAGCGTCTGCCTGTAATCGTGTCCTGTGTGGAGGTCAGGATGTGAGGACGGGGCGGCGACCAAAACACATCTCCTGTTCTGCTGGGTCCTTTTTTTTTAGGGCAGGATCACACGAACACATGTTCAAGCTGGGAGGAAACCAGGGGATTTGAGGAACCATCTGTTAACCAAAGCCTTTGGGAAGCACACTAAGATGATCTTCGGATATTGTTCTCCCCAGGTGGGAATGGCAGAGGCTCCGCGGGGCCCCTCGGGTCCCAGCAGAAAAGGGAGGGAAACGGGGAGCTTAAGGAGCGCCGGCTCACTGATGCTGTAATCTCATCTTCATTCATAACGCTCGGGCATCTCAGGTTAGAGCGAAGAGGAGAAATAACATCACAAAGTCGGACTTGCGTAACGTCTCTGTTTGGACCGGGCCAGAGCGGGTCAGAGGGTTTAAGTTCACCCGCTCTTTGAAATTAACTCCACAAGCACAAAAAAGGGGATTATCCACATTTTTAAGCATTGCACTGGACCCGACGGGAGAGCGCTCTCAGGTCAGGAGAGAGAAAAGAAGCATCGCCACTCGTCCGTTAAAAAACATCTTCACCACCTGCGGGGAGGACCGGCACAGCCCGGCTCAGGTGGAGGCCGACCGGAGCTTAAGCAGCTCTAATGCTTTTCAAGAACTTTAAGCGATTCCCGCTCCGCTGTGAGATCATGAAGTGAGAGCAGTTGGCAGCCGAGACTTTACTCCACAGAGAGGCTCTCGTCTGAGCTTAAGACGATTCATGTCGCTGTGTTTACAGTGTGTGAGAGCCTTGAAGCTATTAGCTGCAACGTTTCCAACAACAGACCCATGAAACAGCGGCTGCCTCTACCTGAGCGCCACACCTGAGCCGGAGCTCACAGGCCACAACAAGGCTGAAAAATAACAATTTAACAGTCCTGAATGTCCCAAGATGTTGTTAGAAAAGTCAAGCTTGATGGCAACAAAACCAGGAAAATGAGAAGTCAGGACATTTTCAGCCACGTGTGTCACAATGAAACTTGGATACTTTTAAAAAGAAGAAAGAAGAAGAAGGTGTTTGATGAGAAGTCAAGAAATCTTCAGCCTTATCTGTGATGACAGAACTGGATATTCTTAATGAGAAGTCAGGACACTTTCACGTCAGATTGTGGCTAAAACACTGGATGTCTTTGATGAGGTGTCAGGAAAATTCAAGCCTCATTTGTGATGACAAAATTGGATATTCTGAATGAGAAGTCAGGACATTTACAGCCATGATTGATGTGACAGAACTTGATATGTTTTAATGAGAATTCAGGACACTTTCATCTTTGATTGTGGCTGAAAAAATGGATGTCTTTGATAAGGTGTCAGGAAAATTCCAGCCTCATTTGTGATGGTAACACCAGAACATTTTTGATGAGGTTTCAGGACATTTCCAGCCGTGTTTTTTGGAGTCAAAACTGGATATTCTTAATGAGAAGTCAGGAAATCTTCAGCCTTTGTGGTGACAAAACCAGGACATGGTGATGAGAAGTCAGGACATTTTGTGGTGATAAAACTGGTTATTTTTGACAAGATGTTTGGATTTTAAGGTGAAGGAATCCAACAGTAAGACTTTAAAGCTTTGACTCAAACCAGAACCTCAACCAAAAAGCTTGAATTCATGATTGTACCCCAAAAAATATAACTTAAGCTGAAAATCATGACCTCAACTTAAAGTTATGACTGCAGCGTTCTTATTAAACGCTAAAGTTGTCGTTTTCTATTGGTGCAAAACAACATTAGTGTCATCTGTAATCTCTGCCAGCTGCAGCCGCTGATACTCGTCACTGTGAACATCACTGATTGATTCGATGATGGCGGTCGGACACTTGGAGAGTCAGGACATCCTCCGGCTGTCAGGACGGCGTGTGTGCCGTCCAAACACGGCCGGTCGTTGGTTAAAGACCTCCTAAAAAGCGGCTTGTGCACCGTTAGGAGCATTATGGATTAGTTACAGTCTGCAGGCTGCAATAATTACCACAACAAACAAGAGACCTCTAATCCGCCTACTTTTCTGCTCCGCGTCCAGACTTTTCCAACCTGTAATTAGGATTTTACTCATTTCCTCGTCCTCTGCCCACAAACACCTTATTTATTCTTCTCTACAGTTTCACACCTTCCTCCGACCTCGTCTCTCCTCCGTCCTCCTCCTTTCACCTCCTCCTCCTCCTCCCCTCCGAGGTAACGAGTGATTTAAGTCGAGGGAAAAAACAAATCTTGGCGGGGCGAACAGATTGTTGGATGCTTGTTGACCTGTCAGCGCCAACAGAACTGTGGCACAGGATTGAAAATCTAAATCTGCATTAGAGGCTTTTGTTGGGCCTGAGGCGAGTCGCTCTGCACGAAGGGGTCTTTATCTCACACACACACACACACACACTCACACTCACACACACACACACACACACACACACACACACACACACACACACACACATTTAAAGCTGACACAGAGTCAGTGCGATGTCATCGTCAGCCAGCAGCAGCTCCTCCAACAGCGATGGAGGTGTTTCATATTTAACTTCATCCTTCACACAGTTATTATGAGTCAGACACGTCCTGCTCAGTGATCCAGATGAAGATGATCAGAGTATTGACAGGAAACTGATCAACGTTATTGATCGGAGCAGATGAAGTTCCATTATCTAATTAAATTCAGAGAAAATTAGTTTGATGGCTGTAAAAATGTTACATTTTGACTTCTTCATGATGATGTCATGATGATGTCGACACAACAAACCAAAGATTAAGACTTTAATTCAGATTTATTAAAGATCAGATCTGATGTCAGACTGTTGTGAGTCGTTGTTTTCTTGTTTCTCCTGTTTTTTCCATGAGGTTTGGTGCAGAGTGGGTTTTCCCGGTTTTAATCCAAACCAAATTTATGATGATAATGATGTTTAATGATCTAAATTCTGACTCCGGTCTCATCGGTCCGATCTGAACCTCTGTGACCTCAATCCAACATCACAGTGAGATTAATCTTATAATTTGAACCCAAAATTATGATTTAAATCCCAACCGATGACTTTAATCTCTAAATTTGAATCCAAATTCATGATTTTATTGTAAAATGATGGTTTCAGTGATTTGGACCGAAGAGTTAAAATTCAAACCAAAACCGTGATTTTAAATCTAAAGTTTACTTTTGTTTCATGATTTAATCACAATATTTAGACTTTTATATTTTAGCCAAAAATTATGATTTTAATCTGAAACTCTGACTACAGTTTATGATTTCAACCCCAAATTATGATTTCAATCTAAATTGTGACTTTGATGTTTCTTTGAATCAGAAAGTAAATCTGAAATTTTGACTTCAGCATTTTCAATCAGATTTAACATAAATCTTTAACTTTAATCCTAGATTATGATTTAAATCTTAAATGACGCCTTTGATTTGAATCTGAAACTTTATTGCAAAATGATGACTTCAGTAACAAGATTCAGACCCTCGACTGTGAATGTAATCTAGAGTTTGACTTTCATTTCAGGATGTAAAGTCAAAATTAGGACTTTAATCTGAAACTATCTCATAATTTCAACCCTAATTTATGATTTGAATCCAAAATTAAGACTTTCAAGTTAAATTTGGGGATTTTGGGTCTTTTTTTAATCAGATCTGAAACACTTTGACCTTAATCCAACATTACAGGTTTAATCCTTACGTCTCTAATCCAAAATTATCACTGTAATGATTTCAACCCAAAATTATGATTTTAATGGGAAAAAAAGACTCTAATCTCTTGATTTGGATCCAAAATGTGATTTTAAATCCAAAGTATGACTGATCTTGTAACTTAAACCCAAATTAAGATTTCATTAATACAAGTTGAACCCAAAATTATCATTAATTAATGACTATTTTGTTTCATCTCCAGATGAATCTGTCTGTGGATCTCTGACTGTGAGAGGATCAACGTGTTGTGTTGTTTGTTTGTTTGTGTGTGTGTGTTGCTGTTGTCAGATTATCCTCCCTGTGGTTAATGCCGCTGCTCAGCCGACAGAGCGGATCGGTTCTCTAAACTGTGGATCCGGACTCAAAGCGGGTCAGCGCTGCGTCTCTGGTTGGACCTGTTTAAGTTCTGCGCAGGCTCAAGGAGGACAAACTTCTCTTTTCAAACATAAAGCGACTAAAAGTAAAGAAAGAGAATGAGATATGTAGAAGAAGGAAGGCAGAGAGAGAACAAGTCCTGACTGCAGTATCTGTAAGACTGCGTCTGTACCGGGCCTCGGTACCAGGAGGGGCGGGGCCGTGACGTGGTCGTATGTCTGCAGGCCGACACCCACCAGGAGGATTAATTAAAGTGATGCGCCCCAGCGGCGGTCCTGCTGATCAAATCAGCACAGAGACGCTTCTGAGCTGATTAATAGCTGCAACATTAAGCCATTAAAATCTTATCACAGATTAATCATCTATCGAGGAATTCATCCGTTCATCAGGACCTGCTAAGTCCTGATTAGCATTAGCGGTCAGACCCAATGACAGACCGGCTGCACCAAACCTCATGGAAAAAACCAGCAAAACAAGAAAGCAATTCATCTCACATCAGATTTGTTCTTTAGTGAATCTTAATTAACAGATTTATTTTGGTTTTGTTGTGTCGACATCATCGTGACATCAGCAGAACATTAAATCTGACTCCTTTTCTACTTCATAATGTTGATGGATGATGTAATAAATCCAGCTGTGATCATGTTTAACGTCAGTGTTTCCAGCGTGGTGACGACGTGATGTGAATTCAAGTTGTACGAGCTCAAACGTCTGAATAACTTAAAGTGACATTTAAATGCTGCGTGTTATTTTAGATGTTTGAACATCTAACTTTGATTAAAAACCTTCAGTTGTTGCATTCATTGAGCTGCTGACCTTCAGTCGATCGTGACAGAAGACCTGCAGACCTGATCCTGAAGTCCAGCTCCACGTCACCACGGAGGGGCTGTGGGTGGTGCTGGTGGTGCTGGTGGTGTTGGTGGTGCTGGTGGTGCTAGGTGGTGTAGGTGGTGTAGGTGGGAGGCTGCCAGCGCCTCTAAACACACCTTCCAGTCACTTTTGTGCAGCTTTGATGTGAGATTACTTTCATAGCGGTGAAGAATGCGGAGTGAAAATATCTCACTGTACATCTCTGCAGCTCCCTTCCGCTCTCTTCTTAACCTACAGTTCAACTGTAGCCGCCTTTGTTCGGCCTGAAAACGACGTGAAACACAATTGAAAAGTTGGCAACAGAATTGCAGATACATGGTAACTCAATCCGCTCTGGCTGCTTTAAACTCTATCTTAGGCAAGGTGGCTTTTGTAAAGCGTCAGACAATGGGCAGCTCTGTTGAAGGCACAGAGGTTGATTTTCACCTTTTAAGTGAGGACACCAGATACTCGGCTTTTCACCGTGTTTGGTTTGAGGACAAACTTTCTTTCTCAAGGCCTTTTTGAACACGAGCAGAGGACGAAACACGACGCAGGGTCAGCGAGCGCTCGGCTCCCTGAATATCTGAATTACCAACAATTTCTGGGCTGATATTGGTCCTTCCTCTCGGGCGGATCACGGCTGTGTGTGACGGCTGCGAACACGTCCAACTCTGTAATCCGACCGCTGCACAAACACGCCGAGCTGTCCGCGGGACGGTTCAGATGTGGTCGGGATGCGACTTGTGTAACCACAAAGCCGCGGGATTAAAACACCACTTTAAACCACTTCAGAAAACTTTCATCCAGGCTTTTTTCTTGCCTACGTTCTTTTTTAGCGTGAGCGTCTGTTTCCTGACTCAAAGAGGAACTGAACCCAGAGAGCTCAACAAGACCACAAACCACAGGAAGACGTTTCACAGATGAGTTATTAAACATGACACACGAGTTCAACACTTGCTTTAAGCATTTTCACCATTTAAATCTCATCAAGTGCTTCTTACAGAGAGTTCTTGTTGCACAGGATGACACAAGGCAGGTGAGCAGGGTCAAACTGTAAAGTATTCAGCACAACACGATCAATAAAACTCAACCCTGAAGAACGCATCCAAGAACGTTACGAAGCAGCTAAAGTCGTCGTCTGATCACAAACATTCTGTTTTTACAGCGTCACAGTTCATCTGAAGCTGTGATTTGCAGGACAGTTACTGCTAACATTTTATCCTACAGACCGAAATTTTGTTCTGTTGTTGCACCTCGCTAACCTCTGTCTTGTTTACGTCTGCTTCCCCATGAGATCACCGATCTGCTGTTTAAACACACAAACAATCTAACTGAACATGCACTGATCGGCCAAAGCGTCCCATGAAAGAAGACGCGCTGTGGGAGGATTAAAGAATAGTGTTTCCACTTAAAAACCCGGGTTGATGTATGGAGGCGTGTCCGTCCCCTCCTGTGAGTGATGCGTCCATTAAAGTCCAGAGACTTCAGACGACATCGTCTTCAAAGAGCGTCTTTACTTTCCATCAGCTCGTCCTTCTTCCTCTAAATCCTTTACAATAACACGCCCGGCGCCGCTCACATCAGTCAAACGGGCTTTTCTACGAGCAGACACTCGATAGTGGAGGCGCACAAAAGCAGCTTAACGGGGAAAAAAAGCGGATGTTTATTTTCACAGGTTGGTGTGAAGACCTCTGACATGCAGCGTGGACCAGCTGGAGGAGACGGAGCGGACCTGCTGACCTCTGACAGTCAGCGTCCGGACCAGAACTGGACGCTTCTTTCATCCCATTAGATTCATTTCAACAGGGATCAAACTACCAACCTGCTGCTTCATGGCCAACCGATCCCAAAGCTACAAGAGGATCCTCGTCTGGTGTCTGATATCAGACTGACGGTGTAGGTTCTGTCAACCTGCCTCATTTAGTCCAGAACTTCAGTCTGATCAGAACCAACATTACAGATGTGAGACCGAACATTTGAACTTCATTCTGACCAAAAGATGTGGTCTCAGTCCGGATAAAGCGGGCTCAGGGTTGGTTCTCTTCTGTGAGAACACATGATTCTGTGCGGCGTCTGAAGGGCAGCGGTGTCTGTGGCAGGTTAGCAGAACCGGCGCCGCGGTGCTAATCAGCTTTAAACAATCTGCGGGGATCAGACGTGCCAGCTGTCTGCACTACAGGACCATCGCTGCAGGCTTCCTGCCAGAGTCCGGTTCTGATGCACAGCTGAGTCGTTCCTGACCCAGGCCGGGAGGTTCTGCAGCGTCACCGTCGACTGCCTCACCAGAACCAACCACAACCTGCTGTCAGAACCTCAGGTGAGCGAGTCGTCCGCCGACCGGAGAGATGACGGCTGCTGCTGTAATCTGCTGCTGGATTAAACGATTCATTAGCTCATTAGCTCATTAGCGTAAATCAATTAATAGTGCAAATGAAAACAAAAGGGAGGAAGCTGGACGGTCTGAAGAGAACAAGTCTGCACCGAGCTGCTGAAACCTCTGGACCGACCCAGGAAGTCCAAACAGGCCGTTCTGTACTTTACTGACAATAATCTCTGATCAACAAACACACAAACAAGAAGATAAATCCTGCTGGTGTCTGGGCCCAGAGTTCTGAGCTCGGTCCAAAAGGGTAATAAAGACGAGCCACATCTGGATCGCAGCTCGTTACTCATTGTTTGGATGTTTTTAATATCAGTTTGATGCTAAAAAAAGAGAGACATCATCTCATTTGTATTTGTTTCTCAGGGAAGAGAAATGAGTCGTTGAAGAGAAGCTTCAGACGGTGTGAGAGGTTCTGCAGCTGCAGAACATCTGGGACAACAAGTCCAGAACCAACCGCAAGTCAAAACTCAAGACGTCGTTAAAGCGCTCAGAAAACTGCGTCTGCTGTGGAGAAATGTGGAGATGAAGATACTAATGTTCTGCTGTTAAAGGACGAGCTGAGTGTGCTGAACTGTCTGTGATGATGTGTGTGTTGTATTTATGTAAATGCACCACAGCTTCATCACCAGCGTAAGAAAGAACGAAGGTCAGAACCCTGAACATCAGACCCGGTCCGTCACGAGCGGTTTTCCTCTCCGAGTCGGTGGAATAAATGTCTCTCCAGACTCGAAAAGTCGTTAAACATCCGACTCTTTGTTTGCAGCTGCTGCTCCCGCCGCCGCAGAGTTCAGTCATCAGCCTGCAAACGACGGGAAAACAAAGTCCGAATACCTCGGCCGTGTTTGAAGTGGTCCAAACCCTCGTGTTCTCTGGGCGTTCAGACACGGCTTCACTCAACACCACCGCACACAGCCGCACGCCAGCGACGTAAACACCCTCCCGTCCCTCTGAACACCCGCTAATGACTGCCATGCCGGGCCGCGGCGGCCGAGGGGGGTCAGGCAGAGTTCAAGCCACACGCCGGCCACATGTTCGAAGCACGCTGCGCCATCAGAACCAGCGCCGCCTCATCAAAAGCCCCAGAGATGCCGCGGTGGCGAGGGCCACATGTGTCCTGGACGCCCTCAGATCACATCCCACCAGAGCTTTGTGTGTCCCAGCCGTCCTCAGCCAACGTGGAGTGGAACGGAACCTTTTCTCTCCCCTGTAAGCCAAAAACCCTTCAAAGTTCTGACATGAAGAGCGCAGCGAGGTTCCCTCCAGCACGACCATCAGCTCAAACACACTAAATCACAGGTTCTGTCGGAGAAACAGACGGACGGCCTCTCAGGACCTGCAGCCGGCTATTAATTAGACGATTACTGCACCATGTCTTCAGGATGAAACAGGAAATGAGACCGCAGCGTGCAGAAATCATTTCAAACGCCAATTAACTAAAACCACATGAATGATTATTCACACGTAATAAAGTCGAGCATCAGTGACATCACCACATGTGGATCCAGTCCAGTCAGAATCAGAACCTCCCTTTGGTCCTCTTCTGAACGTCACTGAAGTTCTGAGCTGATCAGAACCTGGAAACGATCAATAAACTCTGAGTTCATTCTGTTTGTGTGACAGAAATATTGTGATTCATGGAGATTAACTGAGTCACAGACAGATGTTCTGAGTCTTTTGCTGCTTTCTGAGTTCTTGCATCCTTTTCTTTTATCTATTGTCTTTCCAATAACGAGCTGCAGGAATAACGATCATTAAACATCAGTTTCGTCAGAGGTTTGTCCAGCGTGGGTTTATAACACTCTGTGCTCATGAGCAGATCCGAAGCCCGGTACACGCGTCATGAAACGCACCACAAAGAGTCCAAGAAGGAAGAACTTGAACTTTTGAGACGATGGAAATATTTCAGGGGTTTGTTGAGTGATTTCATGAAATCCTGACACTCAGTTTTTGGTCCAAAACGACTGAAAATAAGAATAAAAGTTGCTCAACAAAGTCTGAAACTTCATGTTCTGGTTCTGGTTCTTCTGAGGCTCCACCGACCCGACATTAGTCCCAGTTTCTCTGTGTGGTTTGACACCGTCGACCTCTCTGGGGTGGACTCGGCCGTTAGATAAAGAGTTCTGGAGCTGTGGTGAAGTCAGAGTGTCCACGTGGTCAGAAAACAACTAAAACCTCGTCATTCCTTCAGAGCTGCGGTCAAATTTCCTGCGAGGGTCGAACGCCACGCCGCCGCAGAGCGAGCAGGAAGAGGGCGGCGGTGATGCGCCAGATCAAGGAGATCCAATTTGTCTGCGAGGGCGACCCAGCTGGACCCGGTTAGCCTCCGACAGCGCCGTGGTTTCCTCCTCCACACTGAAGGCAGCACATGAACGGACCGCCCGCCTTCACACGGACGTCCTCACGTTCTCATGTTCCCTCACTCTCACTGCTCGGTTCTGTTGAGGACGAGCCGCCACAGCACATCCAGACAGAACCGAAGTGTCAGAACCGAGGTCCAGCTGCAGAAAACTACCTGGAGACAGAAGCTTCTCCTCCTTTAATCACTCAATTATGACTATTTCAGTGCTTTTACGGCCCAAGTTTGGTTCTGGGCTGCAACAATGTCAGTTCTTGGATCTGATGTTCAGATTTCTTTCTGATAAAAAGTTCTGATTCTGCAGGATCTGCTGTCTGAAGGCAGCAGTGAGGGGTCAGAGGAGGTGAAGGTGGACTGTGTTTTATTCTAAACACCCGAGAAAGAAAGAATAACGCTCTGACATCAGATCTGATCAGAACTTTAAGAAGTCCGACAGACTCTTCATGCTGACGTGGGTCCAGCTGATACCGGGTCGTCCTCTGATGGCGTCACCTCGACGATGTGAGTGCTTCCAGGTTTTTCGACACAAACCGCTGCAGAGTTGCGACACAAACTGTGACGCACTGAAGAAGATCCAGCGGTTGAGCAACGCTGCGGACGAGACGCTTCCTGTCCTGACCGCGCTGACACGCGGACTCCACCACAACACCAGGGAACAGGACGCGGGCCCGCGGGTCCAGCTGAACCGGTTGCTCCATCTGCAAAACTACAGCTGCACCGTCAGGAGCCTGAGAGTCACTGGTGATGACGCACAACAAATGTTTAGAAATCAGACGGAGATTCTTTGATTTCAGAATCAGAGCAGACTCATTTTCGTTGAGTCACAGACATTTAACTTCCTGCAGAGATTTCATGTTTTGGATGCGTCATGAGGTCATTATTACTATAGTTAGCATCGTGTTACAGCTGATCTGGAGACAAAAACAACTGTTTCACAGCGACACATCAGGACGTCGTGCAGCCGCTTCTCTGCAGACGACGCTGCAGCTGTTGTGCGACCGTCTCACCAACAGGATGTTTAAGCAACATGTCGATTTTCAGTGGACAGAAGTGGGTTTCTTTGTACTACTTTGCTTTAAAACTCAAAGTTTCTCAAACGTCAGAGAAGCATGTCGTTATTTAAAAACCACGAAACGTCTCTGGACGGAGGCTGATGTCAGTTTGCTTTGAACCTCCGTCACCACGACGACTCCTCCCTCTCTGACTCGTCCACAGTTCCAGCCAGATGAAGCTGTGCTGTTTACTTTGCCAGCCGGTCAGAAGACATGTAGTGAGTTTAGGTTTCTGCAGACCTCGGACGTGTCCGCTTGTCTTCTTCTCTAACAGAGGGATCACATGACGTCCAGGTGTGGTGTTTATTACCTGGAGACGATCAGAAGTGATCAATGTGATCAGTTGTGAGACTGACACATATGAATCTGATGATTATCTCTCCTTCTCACCTTTCCCTCCTCTCCTTCCTTATCGTCCTCATCTCCTTTCTCCTCCTCCTTCTTCCTCCTCCCTCCTCTTCCTCTCTGCCCCCCTCCCTCCCTCCCTCTGTACCAGATGGACATGTAGAGCCCCCCTCTCCTCCCCCTCTCCTCCCCCTCTCCTCCTCCTCCTCGTCTATCTGCATTGTCTCACTGGACTCTTTAGAGAGATAAGCCTCGCGGATTTCTACGCACGCCAACCTCGTGAACTTGACCCCCGGACGAATTCATCAAAGGCAAAGGCACCTCCCCCTCCTCACCCCGCGTCTCCCCCCCCTCCTCCCCCTCCTCACCCTGCGTCTCCCCCCTCCTCCCCCTCCTCACCCTGCGTCTCCCCCCCTCCTCCCCCTGCGTCTCCCCCCTCCTCCTCCCCCTCCTCACCCTGCGTCTCCCCCCTCCTCCCCCTCCTCACCCTTCCCTCCCCCCACTTGTTTTGTTTTCCTTGTAATTACTGAGTTGATTGTATCATCTTAACGTGACGTATGATTGACTTCATATATTCATTATATGCCTGTTTAACGTGTATTTCACTTTATGTCATTTTGATTTTTTTTTACATTTTAAGTCAATAAAATTTAAAAATACATTCAAGAGGAAAATCACAGTTAAAACCAGAAGCTTTAATAACTGTATTCTTATATAATCATTTAATTTAATTACGCTAAGTTATTGTTTTATTTCTGTTCAATCAACAGACACAGTAATACAATTAGAAAGACGACTGACTTATAACTCAAAATACTTCAATCTCTGAACTCAACAAATAAAACTCCTCAAGGGCTTCACTTAAAATCTGTTCAGACTCTAAAAGGTTAAAGGTTATTTAATATTAATTCATATTAATATTAATATTAATAACAATAATTGATACAAAAAAATGCTTAAATTGTGTCATAAAAAATACATTTTTAAATCAAAATAAAACACACACACAAAACTCAATATTTCTTCACATTTAACGAGTTATTTGAATAATGTGCATCATTCAGTTTTGAGATGTGCTCATTCTGATGGTTTCTTCTTCAGTAGCAGTATCAGTGTGTTCATTGGTTGTTTTTCATATTGTGATGTCATTTCCTCTATAATCTGTACAGCTGTGGACGTCAAATCAACAGAAGGACTGAAACAAGACATCAGCTGCCTCTCTGCTGCTCTGGACTCACTGTTCGCACCGGACGGTAACCAAATATGTTGGAACTTAACGCACCGTATTGTAACATAATGTAACATTTCATAACACCGTCGCAGAGCGTAACTTATTGCAATGTAATGCAGTTGCTTAAATCAGCATATTGCAACATAATGTCCCGTAACGTATCATAACATATTGTGTCATATGTAACAACCCTCACGTAACAATGTTGCAGAACTTAACACATTGTAACGCAACGTAAAATTATATATCGTTGTGTAACATAAATATTGATACAATGTAACGTATCATAACATATTGTAACATATGTAACAACCCTGACGTAACATTATTGCAGAGCTTAACACGTTGTAAGGTAACGTAACGTAAAATTACATATCGTTGTGTAACATAAATATTGATGCAATGTAACATAACAGAACATATTGTAACATAATGTCCCGTCACGTATCGTAACATATTTTAACATATGTAACAACCCTGATGTAGCATGTTGTCGCAGAACTTAACACATTGTAACGTGACGTAAAATTACGTATGGTTATGTAACATAAATATTAATACAACGTACCATAACGTTACACAACATATTGTCAGGTACGGTGGCTGCACTGTACAGTACTTTAATGTGCTGTATTTCAACGTAACGTAACAACGTCATCAGGAACACACAACCCGACTCCTCAGCTTCGCTCTGCAGAAACAATCTTTGACTGTTATTGATTTAAAAAGGATCATTAAGCGATCCATGAGGTCGTTAAAGGTCTCAGCTCGGTGTTTAGTTATTTTCCTGAGTGTTGACATGTTGTTCTTTATATTTCTGACGTGTCTTAAATTAGACTACAAGACAAAGAAACACTTTGTCATGTATATGTTCTATAATCCAGTGTGTCATGTGATAATTCAGACCTCAGCTCCACCTGGTCCAACATGTGTTCTGTTTCCTGCTAATAAAACCTTCATGGAGCTGGACTACATCTGCTGCCGCTCCGTGATCCAGCTGACTGATGAAGCCTGGTATCGGGTCTGTTCACCTCGGCTGCACCGCGTCCGTCTGACAGGTCCACCAACAGAACTGCTCCGATGGAAGACGACCGGTCGCTCTGTGAGACACCGTGGAAATAAAACCTGTATCGTCCTGTCTAAGGAGCAGATTCACAGCTTCAGGATACTGTTAAAGTAAACCACTGTCTTAATTATGTGCTGCTCTGATTATTGTAATTATACGGCAGCAACAAGGTGCTTTTAATAACCTTAAAGAGCCTCACGGGCGTCGATTCAGGTGGAAAAATAAGACATTCCACCTGCAGACCTGAAGCTTGTCTGACTGTGCTCGCTCTGTTTAACACTGGACTGAGATCACGACCGAAGAAAGTCAACGGACAAAGTTTGATGATCGTACGGAAGATTAGAAAACAACTGAACTGAAACAGGATGTCATTAAAAAAAGAGGAGGAGGAGAAGAGACGGAGAGGAAGAGGAGGAGGAAGTGGGAAGACACAGGAGGAAGAAGAGAGGAGGAGAGGCAAAGGGAGGTGAAGAGGAGGAGGAGATCAGGAGGAAGAGGAGGAGCTGGTGGAGGAGAAGAAGAAGAAGAAGAAGAAGATGGTGATGATGATGATGTTGCAGTGATACTTCCTGGTTGGATGTTAACTGGCGGACCAATCAGAGGAAGCCTGACATGTTTAACGAGCTGCTTCATGGTTCAGGTCTCCTCTCGGATCACGCTGCCCTGAACTTGAATCTGCAGGGTTCGGTTCAGCTGGTAGACAGTCTGGACTCTGACTGGACCTCTGGACCGGCTCCAGTTCTGCAGTGTAAACACGGATCAGCAGCTAAATCCTCTGGGCATGTTTCAGTGTGCAGACGCTCCGCTGAGCCCTGTGATCCTGCTGCCTGCCACCGGTCCAGACGAACATGTTGACTACCGTCTGATGGACTGAGACACCAGTTTAAAGACCAGAGACAGGTCCGTCCAGGAACACCACGACGCCTTCAGGGACTCCTCTGTGAACAGGAACATCTAAAAGAGTCCTTTCAGCCTGAGAGGTTACATAACTCCACTCATGTCAGAGCAGCTGAGGCGACTTCCTTGAAAAAGGCCGGGCAGCGTCATCAGGACGTGTTTCGAAAGTCTGTCCAGTCGACAGAAGCCTCAGAGAGGAAGGACAGCACTCACCAACACGTCCACAGCACAGAAATAATGAAATGTCCAAACTGTGGAAAGGCCGGACACCTTCTCCTCCGACTGCACGTCCTCACTTCACTTCTCAGATAATCCTCAGACGTCATATCTGACAACGTGACGCGGCCACATTACACAGATCTCGGCGCTCTAATTGCAGGAGGCCTAAAACCTTGTCAGCGGCGTCGTTAAAAGTGATCCATGGGGTGAGTCGTGGTAGAAGCCGGTCCTTCTCCGCGCCGAGCCGGGCCAAACGGACGTTGAGGCCCAGGCGCGCGGCTCGCCCCGTCCCGTCCGGTTTTAAGAGGTGCTGGGTGACGGCTGTAACAGCAGGAATGCCTGCTGCAGCTGCCCACCGGTCAAGAGGCAACCAGGCGCTCTGGAGTACACCTCAAACCCCCAGCGAGGCTCCCGGCCCTTCATTTAATCCCCCACTCAGAGCCTGACGCCCAAACCTCAAAGCCGAGCCATTGTCCTGCGCCGGCCTCCCCACTTCAGACCGTTAACTCCCAGCTCCTCCAGCGATGTTGGTTTGATCGAGTGGAAGTTGTGAGAGCCGAGTGGCCTCGACTGTGATCTCACAGCGAGGCCAGGAGTGACCTTTTCACCTCGTCACACAGGAGACGCTTTCCACCTATTTATTCTTTAAGTAAGAGAAATCAACTTTTGGATAAATTATAACTTAACTTTCCATCCTCATGGAGGGAGGAGATGCCACTTAGAAGTCCTAAAAAAAGAGATGCTCCTTACATGTGCAGAACCTGCCTTAGAAAAGTCATGTTTTAAGTTTTCTTCAGTCTCACAGTGATCCAGTGAGAGTTGTCTGAACATCATTGAGTTTATTGCTAACAGGAAGTGCTAACAGCTAATTCTGCTAACTTTTAATGGAGTTTTAGATAATCGTTTGCCGTCTCTTCCTGCAACAAGACAAGAAAACCCTACGTCAACATTTAATCCTTCTTCCTCTCTCGTCATCCATCCGCACAGTTGGGACCCTCGTATCTGTGCAGCTGGGATGTGATCTAACTCCTCCCTCGGTCTGAGCTGACCTGCATATATCAGCCTCACGCAGCCCTGAACAGCCTGAGCTCCCGGGTACCACACGCCCCGCTGAGACCTGTTTACAGAGTCGGGTTTACAACGTCCAAATGCAGAGAATACTTGACATTCTTATCTGGGCCGCCGGTGTTCTGATCTGAGGGGAGCTGCTGAGTGCATCTGCATGTCCACGCCACCTCATCACTTCTGCCTGGGCCCAAACACATGTTTCCCTTTTAAAGTCTCTTCGCAGCCGAACATTTGTACGTCTAGCATCAACATTGTGACAGGCTGCTCTGTGAATCCCTGCCAGCCCTCCCGGGAGGCGCGGTGGAAGCGCCGGCAGCCCTCCGCCGGCCAACTCCCGCTCCATGAGGAGGAGGTCAGGGAGGGTCGTGGGTAAAATAAGCAGAGTGAGAGGTCTCCGTTTCACTGAAAATGATCAGAACCAACGAATGGGAACAGACGGGATGTGGGAGGAAGATCCAGATTTATTATCTTGCTCTTCACGTGCCGCTTCAGATCTCAACTTTAAGACAACTGAGGTCGATCTCACAGGTTTTCTTCACATTTACTAATAAAATGGCTGCACTTTATAAAACTTTTTAAAGACTAGTACGATCAAACGCTTCCTGAATGAAAATGTTGGTGAATTAAACTGCAAATTTCCAACATTCAGACTATTTTCTGATGTTACTCGAGCTGTATGGAGCCTTTTTATGTTTATGGTTGTTTTCAACATTTTAAATCAAGTTTTAAAAAAAAGACGCTCCTTACATGTGCTGAACTTGCCTTAGAAAAGTCATGTTTTTAAGTTTTCTTCAGTCTCACAGTAATCCAGTGACATTTGTCTGAACATTGATGAGCACACTGCTAACAGGAAGTGCTAATGGCTAATTCTGCAGACTCTGAATCAAGATTATCTGTTGAAATTTTTAGCTAGTTAGCAGTTAGCATGTAGTAGCGGAATGTAAACAGTGGGTCTGCAACTACCAATTATTTTTATGATTGTTTGATTGATAAAATGTTTAAGATATTATCTAAAAAATGCTCATCAGTGAATTCCAGAATCAATGAAGAAAAAAGCTGCTCCTCACATGTGCAGAACTTGCCTTAGAAAAGTCAGATTTTTAAGTTTTCTTCAGTATCACAGTGATCTAGTGATAGTTGTCTGAACATCCATGAGTGCACTGCTAACAGGAAGTGCTAACAGCTAATTCTGCTAACTTTTTAATGGAGTTTTGTATCTATTTTAAGTTGTAAAGTGCGCACATCCCAAGTTCATATTTTAGTGAGTCCACGAAAATCCTGCTGACAGATCAGTGGGCGGTGAAAGGGTCAAAACCGCCATACAGCAGCCGTCACACACACCATAACACACATCTGCATCTGCACATGTACACAAAACACACACTGCTATCAGCGACATCTACACACACAAACACACACACACAGCCTGGATGTCCTTATCTAACACACACAAACACACACACACCTCGTCTGGGCTCCTCAAAGCGCTCTGCAAACACACACACAGGAAAGAGAAGCGTCGGCACATGAAGAGCGGCGGCGAGGTCGCGGGGTCGAGGCGAGGTGGAGCTGGCTGGAAGAGGTCCAGAGATCAGCGCCGATAACCCCGCCCACGATACGAGCTGATGTGGCCCTTCGATACGGCCCGGCGCCCAGGTCAGCGGGCTCGGGTTACTCGCCGAGGCTTGTTTGGACTCCCCCCGCCTCCCTCGACTCCCCCACGTAGCCTTGGACGTGGACTTGAGTGTTCTGCAGACGTGAAGGATGGAGCGAGGCGAGGCTGCCGGTCTGAAACCTGACCCCGTCTGTCTGTCGTAAAGCTTTAACATGTTCATCAGCAGGCCTCTGCGGGGTTTATTGGAGGGTTCTTCTTCTTTTACTGAACATGACGCAGAGTTTAGTATCACTTCTTCTTCAGCGACCTTTGACCTTGTGAACTTTTTAACTCTGATCCTGTTCTTTAGGAGAGGAGAACACCACGGCCTGCTCTCGGTTCTGTGTTCAGCTGTTGGGCTCCTCGTACGGTCGAAACGTGGAAGTAGAAAATAAAATATTAGCTAATAAATAACTTCTCTGACAAATCTACTACATGTCAGCAGGAAACTGCTTTGTTGGCCTGTTGTCAGTCAGCAGGATTACATCAAAACTACTGAACTGATTTCCACCAGACTTGGATGGAGGATGAGTCTCAGTCCAGAACAGAACCGTTTAACTTCTGGTGCGGATCAGATAAAGGGACAGATCAGGTTATTATGTGGATCTTAATGAAAAGAAACTGTTTCTCTCCTGGTGATCGACTGATTGGAACTGATCGTATTCTCTCCGTGTTCCTGTCTGTAACTTTGTTGTTATTATGACGTCTCTCTAACAGTTCCAGTGTTTTTCCTGCCACAGAAGAGTCTCCAGGCGTTGGAACCAGCAGCTGTGTGGTTGATGTTGGCTAACTGCAGGTAGTTCAGGATTCAAACCCTCCACCCATCACAGGTGCTTCCTCCACTCACAGAGGGAACAGCCTCCGCCTGTCTGTCTGTATCTACATCTCAAGGTCCGAGCAGATAACCGGTGATAAGGTCCAGGTGTGCGGCTGCAGCAGTGAGGCGGTTCTTATTTGCAGTGGGAGGACTGAGTCCAAACTGAGCCACAGAAGGCCTCCGTTGTTCCTCTGAGCACAGCGACCGAAGGCCTTTTCCAAAATACTTCCCCACATCACGAGGTCGCACCGCCCTGCAACCAGATCTGACGCCTGCACAGCTGGAACAATCGGAAAGTACACAGATCCGTTTATGAGCCGCGGCTGTAAACAAGGCGAGCGGCGCGGGGAAACAAGCGCTTCTCTTCACAGGCTGCAGAACCTTTCTGGCTTGTGACTGCTGAGGAGGAGCCGCCGGAGGGATCCGGATCACCCGCCCATTCCAAGAAACAGGCAGAGATGAGTTTTAACTGCTGAGAAAATAAATATTATATTGTGGAATATAAATGTTTATCCAGTTTATTGTGCTGTAATCCCTCAGACAGACCCGACAGTCAGGCTCTGTCAACAAACAGCAACAGAATAACTGCAGTGTAAATAAAGTTCTGACCCGTCAGACGGCAGGTTGATGTAACGTATACGTAGCTGTGGTCTGCAGTGTGTGAGGCGTTCAAGAGCCTCTTTCATCCCTCCACCTTTCATATCATATGTCACAAAGCTGGGTCTAAGCCGGAGCAGCGATAAGGTCAAACAGCAGCTCATCACGCTCTAAAGAAACGCCGCTGTGACCTTTAGACCCCGCGCACACGCCCTCCAATCAGGACGCTCGGCGACGCGTCGGGGCGGGCCGCCGGCCAGACGTCGATGACATGTCGGAGCGGCGTGTCGCAGACGCACCGGAGCGCCGCCTGTCATCAAATGCATCTATCTGAGGGGACGAGAGGCCGCGGCCCGCACTGAAGTTCAAAGTCAGCCGTGTGATTGTGAGTCATCGCGGCGGCGACGTGGGAACAGAAGAGAAAGATGAGGGGAGAGGAAACACAAAGGAAACCTGCTGACCTTTCCTCTGAGCACACACACACACACACACACACACACACACCTGCACCCACTCATTCATAAACACCTACAGCAGCACAGCTGGACGAGGCTGCTGCCCCCTGCAGGCTGGACCTGATGCAGGTCCATCCTCTGAGGACCAGCACCGAGACCAGGACCTCGCTCAGACCATGATCGTGTCATTTATTCAAATCAAGCAACAGTATTTCTGTCCATTCTCTGTTTATATATCTAATGACTCTGAATATAAAAGTAGCTTTTCAGTGAAATATCGGTTTTTATGCAATTTTTCTTTGATATTTGAAGCTACAAACATTTTGTTTTCAATCATTTCGTTCTATTTCCATGCTCCATTATTTCTAATATTATTTTATTTTTGTTGTTTTGGGACCTTGTGCCACATCGTTGCTTCCCAAACACATTATTTCACTATATTTTCTTGTATTTTTGTTTCTTTATTAGTTTTCTCAGCTCTAATTTACATGAAGTTGCTTTCAGCTTTAATATTTACTTGTTTCTGTGCTTCAGAGGTTTTTTAGCGCGAGTGTTCAGGGTTTGTTGAAAGCTGAGCACAGTTTAAAGTTCGTCTTTCAGCAGCAGAACGAAGCTTCAGCTCAGCGTGTTTGTCTGATTTCAGCTTTGTGAGAAAACAATTCACAGAAAATTCTTTGAAACGAGTTGATTTATGTTTAAGAAGCTGAAATATTCTGACATCAGTCAGATTGTTCACATTTTTGAAGGCGATGTGTCTGAAGGAGAGCCAGCCGCAGATATAAATCACTTCATCACAGGGAGGTTTTTGGCTTTTTTTGGAGAGAAATCTTGTTTTGGTTCCAGCGGAGCAGAAAGGTCAGCGGGGTCACCGGTTCTCCTCTGTGCAGCAGAACCTCGGTCCGTTCTGCAGCAGGCTCAGCTCGCAGCTATCTCCCATTATTGTCCACGCTGAGGTCAGGAATGTCCTTCTTCCCGTCTCCTCTCGGCCCGGCCTCATTTCCTCGCCCGCAGATGGAGGAATGTCAATCACACGCACACTTTGAACCACAAGCGATGCCGTGGAGCGTCGCCGGGATCAGCCGGCGGCGCACGCGGCCGCCGAGCTCTCGGCCGTGTGGGGCTCTAATGAAAGTTGGGATGGATGTCAGAGGGGGTTCAGAGGAAATGCCTTGATCTGCGAGGCCTGCGCTGAATTATGGGTCGGGCTCGGACGCATCTGGAGCCCCGAAACAGACAAGCGGCCGGAGACTGCAGACGTCCAGATGGATGATGCCTCGCACAAACATGTGCGCTCGTCTTTATTGGAGCACATTTTTCAGACAGATTCCTCCTCGCAGGCAGGAATGCAGAGGAAGCTTCCGCCGAACGAGACGAGACGGAGCTGCGAACAGGACAGCTGCAGGGTCAAGTGTCCCAGATAAAGTGCACATGATCCAGAACCGAGGCAAATAAAACCTGTGATGAAGAGCTGTGGATATAAAAGTCTTTATTTAGAGAGCAGGACACATGATTCAGCAGTTCAGCTCCAGTTATTATTCCAGACTGTGGAGGAACAAACAGATTCATGTCGGCTGAGCTTTGATTAAAAAGATCAGAAGTTTCAGCGAGAATCATCAGATTAATGTTTTCACAGCTCATATTTCTTTGTTTTTAACAGAATTCAGCCTTTATATCTCATATCTGATCCACTCCTGATGATCAGCCGACTGCAGCAGTGACCCGGACCGTACCTCCAGGTTCTGTTCTGTACTGCTGACTGGAGCTGGAGGGGAGATGGACTTTACCTCATGAATGTAACGTTACAGAGAACCAGAACCAGAACCAGAGTCTCTGCTGAGTGCTGACTTCACTCAGAGGCTCAGTAAAACTTCACTTTGTATACTTTCCACACCTTTAATCCAGGTGACACACCTGCAGCCGACGTGTCCTCATCCTTAAATCCTCACACTTAAATATAATTACCTTCACACACACACACACACACACACACACACACACACACACACACACACACCGGGACAGAAACACACACACACCTTCTCACGTTCCTCCTCCAGTCATGTTACAGTGAACACAAAGACCGCAAATATCATTGATCTGACGGCAGCCAATCAGCCGCCAGCCCAACAAAAGCTGACAAAGGCCGGCGCCAGGCGGAGCGCCGCGGGTCCTGCCCGAGGGCGCAGCGACAAGATGTATGGAGCCTCCGCCATCGTACCCGTGACCTTTGGAGCAGACGAGACAACACCTGAGGCTCCTGCACAGGTCACATCCAGCCTGCGACCTGTTCTCCAGTCGTTCAGGAGGTGAAGCATGTAGTGAGACGCATCAACACTCCTCTGATCATCGCGTCCCATTAATATTTAAACTCATCACAATTTTGACAACAGCTGATTAAAGATTCATCCCGTGTGGACCGGACCTCCTCGTACAGCGGATCAGAACACGGCTCGTCTCTGAGTCTGCGTCCATTAATCATGTGTTTCCTGTCGAGCACAGATCCTCCTCCTCCTCCTCCTCCTCCTCCTCCTCCCCCTCCTCCTCCTCCTCCTCCTCCTCCCGTCTCTCGTTTCCTCTCCTCACACCGCCGTGTCAGACCGGACCACTGCCGGGTCACAGGGGGATTTCGTTACACCTGTTGACCTTTGACCTTTGCAGCGTCAGCTGCTGGTAACGCCGGTCATTCAGGACGGATCCGGATGAAAGTCTGAGCTCGCGGCGTGAAATTAAAAGACAGTTCTGACCTTTGGCAGCTCGTTCTGATGGACGGTGGAGCTAAATGTTTAATGTGAGCGATGTGGAGAACACACACCTGCATCCCTCCTGCTCAGTGATGGATGAGGCCGGCGCGATGTGATACGCTCCCCCGACATGGGACAGCGGCCCGGGGTGAAGGCTGCCACCTTCCCTGCACGTCCTGAACCAAACACCTGCACAACAAGATCCACGAGACGGTTCAGAACCAGCAGCATCCCTCACAGCCCGATTCGGCCCACAGTTCAGTTCATCCAAAGTCCAAACTCACCAAGAACAACATCTGTGTTCAGGACTGAACTAGTTACTGTCTCATCTGCACATATCAACACAAAATGGCAGAAAACTTGTAACAACATTTTATTTTACATTTCTATTTACTCAGAATTTAAGTTAAGTTTATATTTCATCATTTTGATTTTTCGTCTCAGTTGTGACTTGTTTTCTCATAATTACGATGATCCTGGTCATTAATCTTTATTATTTACCTTTTATTTTCTCTGTCTGGCAGGAACGAGCTTCCATTAGTTACATTTGTTCATTTAATTCAAAACAGCAGCTTCTTATTAACAGATTATTGTTGCTTCATGTCCGTGTGACAGAAAACTGTGAGGAGAGCTGAAATAAATGACTTAAAGAAACTAAAAGCAGCACATGAATCTGTTCTGTCTGTGAGAAACGAGGTTTTAGTCCACGTTGTTGCATTAATGTCGGTATTTTCACGATGCCTGAACAAAAGTCCACATGTAGTGTTTGACACGTGTCTGGGTTCATGTGTAACCATATACAGTCCGGTGTGTTCATGTGGCTATAAATCTTTTATAAATCTGTCATTTTCGCAGAGTTTCCCTCCATTTGCTCCTGAAATAGACGTATTTTCTTTAATAATAAAACCTCAGACAGAGACAGAGTGGGACGTCAGAGATGAAGGAATTTAATATAAATTCCCAGGATGCACTTGAAGTGGAGCTCGGAGCTCTGAGAGGTCGCAGTCGCCCCAGTAAAAGTGAGCAGTGAGCGCTTGTGTTCGGCCTGCAGCTGCTCACTGACCTCTAGTGGCCGAAGCAGCTGGTGGTCAAACATGAACTCGTCTCAGAGTCTCAGTGGCTTTCAGTCCTGAGCCGAGCAAACAAACGGCTGTAATTTCATGTGTTTGTTCTCTGCTGAGGCCGGTGAGCGTCATGCCGAGTTACCTGCACGGAGCCGTGCGGTGTAACAAAAGCTTGGGTCAACTTTAATTCAGCGTCCGACAAAAGCTCCTCTAAATGGCAGAACATTGGAAACAGGCCGTGGACCTGAAGAAGACCAGGATCAGCCTGGAATCTGTTTGGTTTAGTCGACTCTGGTGGGTTCACCGCTGTTTGCTTTCTCTGGATGGTGTAACAGCCACCGCCGGGATGAAGGGATGAACTGACTGGCCAACACGCACCGCTGGAAAACGACACCGATAGTTTTCTCATTCCACAGACACCGAGAGAGATATTATGGAGGCGCTCTAAGGAAGATGACTTCGTACAAAACTGTTGCCATGAAACTGGTTCAAAAACTTCCCCAAGTCTCGTCAAGAAATATCCAGTTTTGTTGCCACAAACAAGAGTGAAAAAATGTCCTGAAGTCTCATCAAAACTTCCTGGTATTGTTGTTTTAAACACAGCTGGAAGACGTCCTGAAGTCTTGTCAAAAACATCTGGTTTTGTTGCAACAATAACAGCTGGAAAACTTCCCACAGCCTCAGTCAGTTATGTTGGTTTTTGGCTGTTTGATGGCTGAAAATGTCCTGGTTTGGTTTTGGTACTGCGAACACAGCTGAAAAATGTTAAAGTCTTGTGAAAACTATTTTGTTTTAATTCCACGAAAAAGGCAGGACACCAACAAACTGGAAAATGTCCCAAATGCCATAAACCAGGCTGGAAGACGTCCTGAAGTCTCGCCAAAAATATCAGTTTTTAACGTCTGAAAATGTCCCAAATCTCGTCATAAATGTGCAGGTCTGGTTGCCGAAAACACGGCTAGAAAATGTCCTGATGTCTCATCAGAAACATCTAGTTTTGATGCCACCAACACGTCTGTAAATTGTCTCCAAGTCTCATCAAAAACACCCGGCTGGAAAACGTCCCAACATCTCGTTAAGAAATATACAGAAATGCCCCAACGTCAAGAAAATGTGTTCTGTGTTCCCTCACCTGGCTGAAAAACGTCCTGAAGTCTTAAAATATCTGGTTTCATCACCATTAACTCAGTTATAAGATGTAAGACATCCTGAAGTCTGGTCAGAAACACATCTGGTTTTGTTGCCTTAAACACGGCTTGAAATGCAGACGTGTGTGTTCTGTGGTTTCGTTCCTACAGATGTTGGACCACAGTCCTGAACAGTGGTGTGTGGCCCGGCAGCCATACCTCGCTGTAACTCCGCCTCCTGACATGAAAATCAGCTGATATACACGAGATGTGAGTGTTTTTAGTTGGTTGTTATTGTGCTCCTGACATCTAAACCTCTGAACGTATCTGTGGTCTGTCAGCTGTCCCTCCACAAACACTTCAGCCTCACGTGTCATGTGTGGGCCCACGGCGCTGAATCGAGGCTGGGGACACCCGGTGTTTCTAAATCCACAGGCGGGTGTAGCTGTGGGGGCCCTGAGCCTCCTGCAAACCCCCCTCAACAAGTCACAATGGCTGAACGGAAGCTGCCCTGCTGCTGCGGATCGAGCGTTTCCCAACGCCGGAGCACAAAGGGGCCAAACCTGCCTCCATCCCTGGGCTCTAATCTGGTTCCCTTCCCTCCCTCTGTCCCTCATTCACAGGCCCGGTCCGGACGAATGACAGCACACCATGCGGTACGACGGCACAATGGTGCTAATAATGTCGCCGCGTCCCCACTTCTTCTGTCAGGCAGTCGTGGTCGGTGTCAAAATGGCTGCTGATTGAAGGGTTTCAGAGGGAAGGCGCTGTCTGAACGAGCACAGATCTAATTAAAACACAAAGCAGCAATTACTGCTGTTCTGATGTGACAAATGAGTCCAACACCACCGGCAGAGACAACACACACACACACACACACACACACACACACACACACACACACACACACACACACACACACACACACAGGTACGTACACACTGACCTCCACAACACAACAAACTGGACTGAGCAGCCATGTGGTTCTGACCCGAACCCTGAGGACTCTGCAGGAGGTTTACTTCATTTCTCATTAAATCTCCAGATTAATCAACAAACAACACAATCTGTAATTTGTCTGAATCTGTCTGAGAGGCAGGACGACATCTTCAAAGAGCTCGATCGTCACATTTCAGCTGCTTAAAGTAGAGAATATTTGACATTTTCACTATAACATGAGGAACATGTAAGAGCCCCAGTGTGAAGGAGTTAAGAGTTTAAATCTTGGTGCACACCAGATTTCTACAAATGATTTATTCATGCATTCTTTCCAGTTTCACAGAAGTGAAACATGAGCTGAACCAGTGCTGGGGACTAAAAAACAACCAAAACATTTTAAATACTCCAAAACTCCATTAAAACTTTGACGAATTAGCTGTTAGCACTTCCTGTTAGCAGTGAACTCATGGATGTACAGACAGCTATCACTGGATCACTGTGATACTGAAGGAAACTTAAAAACATGAAGTTTCTAAGGCAAGTTCTGCACATGTGAAGAGAGTTTTTTGAGAATTTTCCGTTCCTGCAGATTTTGCGTCCTTCTTGTTGCAAATTTGGTGAAATTGTCCTTTAATCTCAGCAGACTTTGTCTTTCTGGTCTCGTACTCAACAAGGACCAAATAAAGAAAACTCCTCCTCACACATCTTTCAAACCAAAGTTTCACACCAGCGTCAGAACTTCCTCGCAGCACAGAGGATGGTGGGACGAAGCTTTCACACAATAATAAAGAAATATTGTTGATTGTACAAGAATACGACTACTGTTCGTCACAGAGAGGAGCGTTAAATGTCCGAGGAAGGATGTGAGGCTCATCTGGTGAAGCTCATAAAAAACTCCCACCAAAGCCCGATGTGAACCAAACCAGCGCCACAGTGAGAACGGGCCGACGGGACTGGTCAGATGTGACGGGACCTCCGCGAGGGGACCCCACTCTGCACTTGACATTCATCTCCTCTCAGATCACTTGAGTGTGACTTTCCCTCGGCTTTGCCCAGCGTGGAGCCCGCGAGTCCTCGACGACGACGCTGACATGCATTGTTGGCGTGTCACTGGGTTTTGGAGAGGGCCACGTGCGTCCAGTCGGCTGAGACAAGTGCTCCCATACATGATGTCAGACATGAGAACGGACGGGCTCCGGAGCAAAACACGCTCCCAGCTGCACAAAGAGACTTATCTGAGAATCGGCTCAGGGGCCGTTGGAGCCGGCTGCTCCACCAGCTTTGTGCGACAAAATGACGTCTTCGTGGAATTTACATTTTTAGTGGCTGACGCTCTCATACAGAACAATTTGTGCAGGTTGAGCGCTCGAGTCGTGCTCAAGGACACTTGAGCAAGAAAAATAGTCAAAGGCTGAAGCATCTGTGAACTCTCTGAATGCAGGATAATCTCTGAGGCCGGCGGGCCACGCTGCCAGGCAGTCAGAACGTGGATTAGGAGGGAAATCAGCTCAGGGTAACCAACGTAAAACACACTCTTTACTTCAAGTGGCCTCAAACCGGGTCCCCTCGCAGTTTCTGCTGCACATTCTAGGAAACCGTAAATCTACTTAGAAATCCTCGGAAAAAAAAGGTTGCCTTAGAAACATTGTGTTTTTAAGTTTGTACAGTAATTACTGTTTGTACAGTAATTAGTACACTGCAAACAGGAAGTCCTAAAAGCTAATTAATCCAAAGGCTTGAAACAGTCTTTTGCTGTGAAGCTCCAGAAATGTTTTGTGGATTAACAAAATATTTACTATCCATGATCCATGAACGTGACACCAGAGGAGAATAACTGCCAGGTGAAAGTGGTATATGAAGCTACAAGCTTAACATGGACAGGAAGTTCTAAGAGTCCTCAGACTAATGAAAAGCCAGGCTGCTAATGTAGCCAGGCTGCTAGTGTAGCCAGGCTGCTATAGTTGAGACTGGTATGACTTAACATTCAGGATGCTAGTGTCAACAGGCTACTATAGTGTAGTCAGGCTGCTATAGTGTAACCAGGCTGCTGTAGCTGAGTCTGTTATGACTGGACCTTGAGGCTGCTGTAGTGTAGTCAGGCTGCTATAGTTGAGACTGGTGTGACTTAACATTCAGGATGCTAGTGTAAACAGGCTACTATAGTGTAGTCAGGCTGCAATAGTGTAACCAGGCTGCTGTAGCTGAGTCTGTTATGACTGGACCTTGAGGCTGCTGTAGTGTAGCCAGGCTGCTATCTTGTAGCCAGGCTGCTGTAGTGTAGCCAGGCTACCATAGCATAGCCAGGCTGCCATAGCCGAGCCTGTTATGACTGGATCTTGAGGCTGCTATAGTGTAGCCAGGCTGCTACAGTTTAGCCAGGCTGCCATAGCCGAGCCTGTTATGACTGGACCTTGAGACTGCTGTAGCATAGCCAGGCTGCCATAGCGTAGCCAGGCTGCTATAGCTGAGCCTGTTATGACTGGACCTTGAGGCTGCTATAGTGTAGCCAGGCTGCCATAGCTGAGCCTGTTATGACTGGCCCTTGAGGCTGCTGTACTGTAGTCAGGCTGCCACAGTGTAGCCAGGCTGCTGTAGTGTAGCCGGGCTGCTATAGCTGAGCCTGTTACGACTGGACCTCAAGGCTGCTGTAGTGTAGCCATAACTGAGCCTGTTATGACTGGATCTTGAGGATCCTGTAGTGTAGCCAGGCTGCCATAGCTGAGCCTGTTATGACTGGACCTTGAGGCTGCTGTAGTGTAGCCGGGCTGCTACAGTGTAGCCGGGCTGCCATAGCTGAGCCTGTTGTGACTGGACCTTGAGGCTGCTGTAGTGTGACCAGGCTGCTACAGTGTAGCCAGGCTGCCATAGCTGAGCCTGTTATGACTGGACCTTGAGGCTGCTGTAGTGTAGCCAGGCTGCTGTAGTGTAGCCGGGCTGCCATAGCTGAGCCTGTTATGACTGGACCTTGAGGCTGCTGTAGTGTAGCCAGGCTGCTACAGTGTAGCCAGGCTGCTGTAGTGTAGCCGGGCTGCTATAGCTGAGCCTGTTATGACTGGACCTTGAGGCTGCTGTAGTGTAGCCAGGCTGCTACAGTGTAGCCAGGCTGCCATAGCTGAGCCTGTTATGACTGGACCTTGAGGCTGCTGTAGTGTAGCCGGGCTGCTGTGGTGTAGCCGGGCTGCCATAGCTGAGCCTGCTATGACTGGACCTTGAGGCTGCTGTAGTGTAGCTGGGCTGCTGTAGTGTAGCTGGGCTGCCATAGCTGAGCCTGTTATGACTGAACCTTGAGGCTGCTATAGTGTAGCCGGGCTGCTATAGCTGAGCCTGTTATGACTGGACCTTGAGGCTGCTGTTCCTTGGCGGCGTCTCAAACGAGCGACGTGAAGAAGAAGGAGTGCGGCGTGATGAACGGCCTCAGACCTGCTGGGTGTGAATGAATCTGTGTCATCAGTTAGTCAGACAGCGAGACAGGCGGAGACGGCAGGAGAGTCTGTGTCCACCTCATTGTCCCGCCGCCGAGGCTGATGGGACTCTAACAGACTGACAGATTCCACTTGGCCTGCAGCCAGCAGACGCACACACACACCAGCACACACACATTTACATACAAGCGGCACCCTACACAGCATGGGAACTTTTGGGGCCGCTGGTTTCGATGAATGGACGACGGAGGCGGAGGGCAGATTGTCCAACTATTAGTGTCAAACATGGGATTCAAAATCGTGTCCCCCGCCAGTTAATGGAGAAAGAAACACTGCAATCATTTATTTTAATTGAAGAAGAGTGAAGTGTTCTCTGAGAGAAAAACAGCCCGTCAGCCCCGATCAGGAACAATCGCAGAGAGATGGATACGACCTCTGACGACTTCCAGTAATTATCTTTAGAGAAACTTAACTACACGACGGGCTCTGTCTCGTTTCGTGGACGTTTATTTACTAAAAGCAAAGAGAGCGTGGGCTGCTTTTGTTTCCCTCGGAGGATTTAAAGGTCAGACTGAACCCGATACTCCTTCCTGAGATGAGACAGAGCTCAGTGTCGGCATGAAAGAGAGACGATGGATCCATGAAACGACCAGGATCAACATGTTACTGGTGTTGTTGGTTCTCGACTCATGAATATGAAACAATATCTCCCTGTTCCTCACAGGCTTCATGTGAGCATTATTATTCTGAGAATGTTGGAGTGAAAATCACAGTTTTTACGTCTACTTCACCGCGACTGCTCAGACTTAGACTCAAATTTAGACCTCGAGAACAAAGCCGTCCTGTCGTCAGCGTCGACCCTGTTAATGAGGACCAACCGGTGCTCTCACATCTGCCTTTGAACCCGATTCAAAGAGCGGTGCTGTTCAGCCTCCTTCACACGGAGCCCTTTCCTGTTTTTGTGACACCGATGTCGTCGCCCCGCCCGTGTGAATCCACACCGACGGAGGTATTAATGTGCTCCTCTATATTAAGGTCAATAGAGCCGCCTGCTCAGTCATAGCAAACACGGTGGAGACTCGGGTCTAAATCGATTTACTTAGGAAAACCTGAGGTCACAGAGGGTTAAGTAGGAGGTGGCGAGGGGGGCGGTGTTGTTCCTCCATTCAGCATATCTGATTTAATACGCATCGGAGCGGGGGAGGCGGGGAGGAGGGGGGCGCACCAAATAAACTCAGCGGATATTAAAGGTCAAAGGGTCGTCCAACATGTGTTTTCCGAGACAGACTCAGTGAAGACTAAAGCAGACGAGTCACAGCTGAGGCGGAGGCGGCACACATGTGGACCGGGTCAAAAACTAGACCTCCAAGTATCCAGACGGGTCACACAGGTACAACACGCCGCCAGGTGACAATATATTTACCATCAGCGCTGACATGTTATAATGAGGCGAACGCTGCAGCTGAGCAGCAGAGACGCTTCGTAATGATGTTTGAACAATATACAGAAGAAAGAAACAATGTTGATCTGACTGAGTTCTGAGGTTAAAGTCCAAATTCTGAGAAGAAAAGTTCTCTTCTGTGAACTCGTCTGTAATAAACTGCTCCTCACTTCATCACCTCTCGTTTTCACAGGGTTTGATTTGTATTGTCACTTCTTTTCGATGGTATGTGTTGAGTTGCTGTAGTATTTTACTTTCACCGTTTTATTTATTTTTTAGTGAATCCTTAATTAAACCGTAATAAAAGAAGTATATCACTGCTGGAAGAAGAACCGGCCTGAAAACGCACAATGTCATCCTCCATCACACAGTCTCTCAAAAATATGTCCTGAAAACATTTTAGGAACGGTACCGTGGTTCCTATTGGATCAGAACTTATGGATTTACATAATCTACTCCACAGGCCGGCACCGTAGTGAGCGTTTATATTTCTGCGCTGCTGTTGAAGCCACCGAGCTGCTTGTGCCGGTCCGTCTGCAGCAGGCCAACAGGTCGGCGTGTTTACTGGGGAAACTTCTGCACACATAAGCTGAAAAAATGCAACACAAACAATCACGTTCTTCTGCGTGGCTGCGAAGTGAACGCACATTTCTGTCGAGGTGCACGTCAGCCTACGTAGGAACGACGTAGACGCAACACAAAAGCAGAAATCCAGCTTTACAGTGACTGACAGCCGCTCAGCACTGATTCTGCATTTCACGGGCGACAGTTGTTTTCTTCTTTATCTGATCACAGAACCGTATTTTGAGTTTTTCCCTCCAAAGTTTGAGTTTTTGCTTTAACGTTCGACAATAATACAGAAAACCATCAAAGAACAAGCAGCAGCTGAAGCTGGAATTCTGGGAATTGTTGTAAAAACAAGTCTTTGTCTCAACAGAACTCCTGGAACTCTCCTAACAGAAGATCTGCGGTCGTCCTCTCAGTTGCTGGCAGCTGCCTTGCTCAGGAGCACCTCAGCCGTCTGCTGCTGATGGACTGAAGCTGTGAACTTTGTCTCCAGCCTCTCTGACGTACATGAATATAAAACCTTAATGAGGCAGATTTCCCAGTTTTTCCCACAGAGGCCCGGCCGGAGCACAGGACCGTCTCCGGAGCGGCTCTGTGGAAGTCATCAGTATCGGATGGCGAGATGGGGGAAAGATTTCTCACGCAGACGCTTTAAAAAGATATTCAATATTGTTTTTGTGCTCGGAGGTTGAGATTATTTCCATATGGCAGCGGTACAAGTGATACCATCACTTTTTAACAGTTATGATTTAACTTCCGTGTTTTATTTTCATTTCATTTGAACTGGCTTCACTGTCGTGCATTGGAGCTGCAGGTGGTCGGTCAGCGCGTCCAGCAAGTAAACGGAGCAGACACAGAAAAATTCTCATTAAACTCTCTTTAGTTCATCATCTACAGAGGAGAGAGCTGCTTTTCTTCATTTAGTTTACCCAAATAAGGAAATTAGGATGAATTTCCATCTTAAATAAAAGTAAATTAAGAGTGAAGTTTTGCAGAATCATCTAACAGATTTAATCAGAGTTTTTGTGTTTTTGTTTTAGAAAATGAATAAGTTGTCACATCAGATTCTTTCCTCACAGCAGCAGGAGGTGCTAACGGCTAACAGCTACGTCCAAACAGCAAAATATACATTAACATAAATCAATAATAACATCAGTGTGACATGTTATTGATCAGACAGTGCAGCAGGATGAAGGACAGATAGGACAGGTGTTTGTATTTTGCCAGATCAGATTTAGTTTGAAACAATAAGAGTTTGTCGATTTAATATGATATTTTATTCTATTTTTTTATCGACAACAATGTTAATGAGGTCAGATCAGTGACGAGGCGACAAACAGCCTGAAATATGATCATTTCAGTTTGTTTAAAAAGTAATTTTACATATTTTTTAATGATAAATTACCCAAACTGAATATTTCATGTTAAGTAGGCGGAAACATATTTGAAATCTTTTTAAAAATTTACCACAAAAGTTATTGAATATTGTTCAGACGTGATTTATTAATAATACTCATTTCACTTATTTTACAACAATCAGTGAAACTTCTGCTGATAATATTTTTATTTTCATTCATTTTGAGGTACTTATTTCAATACGTCACTTACCATGAAATTCACGGAAGTGTAAAATTAAGTTTGAGTGTTTCTTGTATGCTAATTAACCACATTTAGTCAGAGCGTCATTTTGTTTTGATGAGCATCTCGTATAAAAACATCAGTGTTCAGAATCCAGCTGAGACGATGTGACAGTCCTGAACACTTTCTACAGTTCTGACTGAACTTTTATTTATTTTTACTCATAAATCATCTAAATCTTCTAACGTCACCTCACCAGCTGTGAACTGTTCATCCTGTGAAACTATTTTAGATCCAGGTGAAACAAATTGATCATGAAGATGAGTTTAAAACTACATTATTCCCTGTTGAACGTGTTTCTGACCTGATCAATACTTCAGCTGATTTTAACTGAAGACAGATATTTGCTGTGATGCAGCTGTTGTCCACTAGAGGACGCTGTTTCCTGCTCAGTTCATGTCTGACTTCTTTAAAAAACCCTTTCTTCATCCCACAACAGGGAAACGTGTAATATTGTAGATGCACAAATATAGAGCATCAATTAAAACAGTGGTGATAATTAAATCAAACTTACATTTTTTTTAAAATGTAAGTAAAAGTGACAAAGTAGAGACAAACTAAACTGTAGAAATAAGAAAGAAAAACTCCACAAACACACATGAGAGCACATTAGGGAATCTGTCTCTGTTATAACATTAAAATATTTTGAAATATGTCAATTTCAAAATGCAAATGTGTAGTTAATTAAGCAGTTAAATGCTTTATAAAATGTTAATTAATGTTTGTTGATTGAAATTTGCAGTTGAAGATCATAATAGTGTAAATGTTTAATACACACTGTGGAGATGTTTTTAACTTTTACAACTGATTTATGAACGTTTCACGTCTCTGAACAGAGACGTGAATTTAATTAATCTGACATCAGTAAGCAAAGGACTAAGTTTAATAATTTAAGTCAACATTGGACGTGTTTGTTACGTTTCTTCCTCTTCTGTTGGACTTTGCGTCCATGAGCTCAGTCTTTATAGAGTTCTGTCTCCGGCCCTCCATGCAGTGGATCATAACTCATGACTGGACGTGTTGAGGGGAGTGTAGTTAGTCATGATGTTTTATAAAGACATCAAACATCCAGAACATGATGAGAGAAGATTAAAGCCAGGTGCAGGACGCTGGAGCTGCCACTAGATGTCAGCGTCTCACCTGGAACCAACGTCACAGCTCAGCAGACTGAAAACCATCAGAGGAAATCAGATTCTAACGCTTAATGATCCTGAAATTAAACTGCTGCTGCTGACGGATAATAATTATTAACATACGTCTGTGAAGGAAACATCACAGGAGGAGTGGAGCGTCTGCTGGTCTCCATTATAGTCTATAACATTCATCATCAGAGGTTTGAATTCCATTGATTTCCTTTAAAAACACGTCTAATCTGCTCAGATTAAACACCTCAGAGGTTTTTATAAATATGAAACTGTGCTGAATTTATAATGTGTTCATTTATTCTTAATATTTCTGCTGAAACACTAAAATCTGCTTTTTATCCCTCAGTTATCTTTAATTTAAATAGTTAAAACTGTTTCTTGATTAATTGCAAAATGTCTCCAATAATAAATAATTATAATAATTTCAATACACAAATTATGAAGATGATTCAGTCCCAGAAAATAAAGATGTAAATATCCTCGCCTGCTTTTAGAGCACGGGGACATAAACCTGCTGGAAATGTTAATCCAACAGATAATATGATCAATAACTGTGATTAACTTCCAGTCAGAGCAGCTGACTGTTCAAACAACATGAAGGGAAAATACAAAGTAAAGATGAAACAAACAGGAATATTTAGAATCAGACTAAAAATTGCTGAATTAAAACCAGAAATCTTATTTTAATCTGTTTTCTTTTGTGATGATGTAGAAATTAAATATCATAAAGTGGGTTCTTTGACACATTAAACGTATATTTTAAGAAGTTATATTTCAGCTGTGGGAAGTTTCAGCTGTGTGATTTGTTTTCCACACTCGAGCCTGAGACAACTCAGTGTTCATGTTTGGAGACGGTCCTGTGTGTCACCGACAGCAGTCAGGGGTCAGTGCCGTGCTCAGGGGCGCCTCAGCAGTGCTCAGGAGGTGAACTGGCAACTCTCCAGCCACCAATAATGTCTGTTTACTCTTTATACCCGGCCAGTTATCAGATCTAACATTCTAGCATTCCTCTGATTCTCAGCAGTAGAGTTGTTTAATGTGACTGATGGTAACGATGTGCTGCTGTGGATCCGATCAGTACTGGAGCAAATGGAATTAGCTACATTCCATCAAGAACATTTTTGATTGATTGATTGAGTCTGATTTGGTAAAAGTGAAAGTCGGCCACATGAACAGAGTCTTAAAGTGTCTGACAGGACATGTACGGAGGCAAACTGTAAACTGGCCTTGTTGGCGGCGGAGTTATCAGAAGAAGCTCCATCGGTAACACCGTTATCGGCGGTGGCGATATCAGCAGTGCCTTCCATCGGCGGTGGCGTTGTTGGCAGTGATGTCATCAGTGTTACCTACGGAGGCACTACTGACATCATCAGCAGTGTAACTGGCAGCTGTGTTATTGACCCAGCCAATTATTGGATTGGAAATTCAGCATTTCACAATCCTTATTTTTTATTTTATTCATTTGTGGAAAAACTCTATTATCCAAGTTATTGTAGCAGAGTGGAAACTGCAACATTTTCCTTTTAAATGAAGGCAAACGGAAGTATGAAACTGAAAACTGTGAACATGTGAACTAAAAGTTTAAGTTGAGAGAGACAACAGAAACAACAAACATCAGCTCATTAATCTCAGATTTCAGAGAGCTGAGCGACAAATCAAAACTAAAAATACTCCTGAGAGAGAAAGAGACATTTGTTTTCTTCTTTTGTTCCAACTGTTGACAACAGACCACGTGTTTGAACTGAAGTCTGTTTGCTGCTGTTTTAATGACATGTTTAGTTGACACAAACTGATTAATTGATTGTGTCATTGTTATTGATTACTTATTGATTGTTATTGACTGAGATTGATTGACTGTGACTATGACTGTGATTGAGTCAATCTTAAGATATTATACATACAGTATAACTAATGTTTTGCAAATATTATTTTCCTTTATTGTTGCTATTATTATTTTGAATTCCAACGCTTGCTTTGGCGATATGTACAGTGTTACCTCATGCCAGTAAAGCCAACTGAATTAAATTGAATTGAATTGACACACACACACACACACACACACACACACACACACACACACACACACACACACACACACACACACACACACTCACACTCACACACACACTCACAAGACATACTGTATATATAA
Organism: Diplodus puntazzo; assembly: GCA_963678695.2. Classification (NCBI taxonomy): domain Eukaryota; kingdom Metazoa; phylum Chordata; class Actinopteri; order Spariformes; family Sparidae; genus Diplodus; species Diplodus puntazzo. Next base: position 1,792,311 of record OZ023178.1, read on the forward strand.
TTAATTTAAATCAATCTTGGTGTTCATGTTGTTATTTGTTGTGTTCTTGATGCTTCGCAACATTGTTGTTGAAACTTTAATGCCAATAAAGTTACTTTGAATTGAACTGAGAGAGATAGAGAGAGAGTAAAGAGGGAGAGAGAGAGGGAGAGAGGGAGAGAGAGAGAGAGAGAGAGAGAGAGGAAGAGAGGGAGAGAGAGAGAGAGAGAGAGAGAGAGGAAGAGAGAGGAAGAGAGAGGGAGAGAGAGAGAGAGAGAGAGAGAGTAAAGATAGAGAGAGAGAGGGAGAGAGTAAAGAGAGAGAGTAAAGAGAGAGAGGGAGTAAAGATAGAGAGACCTCTGCAGAGCGCGGCGGGGCGGGAGCAGGGTGATCCTCCTCTCGGACTCCGCACGGCTCCGCAGCATCCTGATGAAACTCCGCCGGTGGAAAGTTTCTTCTTCGCGTGTCAGAGTTGAAGTCAAACTTCCTGCAGCTGATGGTCCGTGACGCGCTCACGAGCCGAGGAGTGAACTTTTCCCCGCGCGCTCACTTCACCTCTCCGCGGACTTTACGCGCTCAGCTCCGCCCGGCGCGTAAAGTCCCGTCGATGGGATACCACCACCTCACAGCGGATACATGCTTTTCTTCTTCTACTGATGCTGCTGCTGCTGCTTCTTCTTCTTCTTCTACGCTGAGAGAAAAAGTTTGACTTGAAGACGAGTGAGGAAGAGAAAACGAGGAGGGGGAGGAAGAGGAGCGCAGTCCGGCCGGAGGAGCCGAGGGGACACTGGGTGAGTTTTTGGCCATGTGCTCATGAGAAACGTGAAGAAGAACCTCCTGTTCTTCTTCTGTAATAACATTTAAACAGCATGTTCTGTTCCGAGTCACACATCTGACATTTCCCCTGCTGGTCTCAGTCTGAGGGGGTTCTGGACTCTCTGCTGGACGTGTTTCAGGTTATTTGAGGTTTACTCTCAGCAGGAATGTCAGGAATCTGCAACCTGATATTTAAGATGCTGTGCAGGAGTAAAGCTGCTGTTAAAACAACTGCATCTTTACCTTCAGAGCGCAGCTCAGTGTCGGCGTGCTGACTTCCTCTCAGTGAGCTCAGAAAGGCTCTTAAATGTTAAAAGTGGAGTTTAGTGGATGGATGCTGCAGGAACGAGGCCTCAGACTGAACCCCAACTGTTGGAAACATGAAACCAGATAGATGTCAGACGGTGGTTCCCGTCCAGGCTGAGCACAGTTTTTCTTTAACGCTGAAAGGCCGGTTGCGTTCATTTGCATCAGAAAAAAAACTTTTAGTGCGTTTCATTGTGCAGGATGAAGAGTTGCAGCAGTCAGGGAGCGGGCGGCGACGGGGGGACTGAAAAGATGTGAAGAAATAATGGGCCCCTTCACATTATTCAGGCTGACATGAGGGGGGGCTTCCCAGACCTGTGATGGGGATGTCACTTTCATCCTCCCCTCGCTGTCACTTTCACACATTTCCACTCCTGATTGCAGCTCCGATTCAGAATCAGCCGAGAGTTTAATGACTGAGCGACGCAGAGAAGACGGGTCCGGAGCCGAGAAGGGGAAGAAAAGCAGTCTGGCGAGCGATAAATGTGAGCTGGAAGCGAGTGAAGCTCCCCGCTGTGCCGACTCAAAAGTCTCTTATCCCACAAAACAACAAGTCCACACCAATTACTCGGCGTGGCCCCGGGCCGCCGGGTCCTTGTGGGTTTTTGTGGAGAAAAGAAGCAGCAGCGGCTTTTTACACAAATCCACAAAAACCAGAGAGGAAAGAAAGAAAAGATTCACGTCCAGCACACTCGATCAGCTCCGAGGAGCGAAGCTGCTGTCCAGATCCTTCTCATCAGGTCAGACCTGTGATCACATCACAGCTGCTTATTATCCACTTTATTGATTTATCTGCAGATTAAAAACCTCAATTCTACACATTAAATCCACTTTTTTCTGTCACTGTCAGTCTGAAGTCCAGATGTGTAACGTTTACTGTAAATAATAACAAAAAAAAAAATAATCAGATTTCAGGAGATAAAAGCTGATTTTGGGCCTTTTTCAATAAAAATACATTTTATCACTCACTGTTAAATTTGTTGTATTTCAGACTGAAAGTGAGAAACAAAAATATGAATCTGCATTTTAATCTTCAGATGAATCAATAAAGAAATTAACAGCAGCAGCGAATGTTTTGTTCTGATACAAGAAAAGGATCTAATTAATTAATCCAGTGAGCTGATCAATGATCCTGTGGATCAGTCTATTAGTTCTTGGAAACAATCGTTTTATAATGTGTGTTTGTCTCGTGTTTGTCTCCTGAAATATGAATATTTTCTGTTTTTCTTCATCAGTTCTTTGAAAACTGTTCAGGAATAATTTGATTAATTGTAAAAATGTTTTTGTTTAATCCTCTAAAATCTGATTCTTTTCTGATTTTCTTCATCTTCTACATTTATGAACTTTACACGTCTGTTAGTGAGACAAATAAATTATTTGAATGCGTCCAATCAAATCGATCGGCATTTTAATCTGCAGATGAATCAGTGATGAAGTGATAGTTAATTGCAGCTGCAGGTCGGTGTGACTGAAGAACACAGCGAGCCTCTCGTTGATCAGTCGATCAGTTCAAGGAAACTTATCAGGAACAATTCTGCTCATTGATCAGGAGAAATCTTCCCTAGAAAAAAAGAAATATTTTAAATGTTTCCTCGTCTCTTATACATTTTATTACCAGCTGACAGTCGATCAGTTGTTAGGAAACTTATCAGGAACAATTTCATGGGAAAAAAACAACCAAAATATTTTGTTTCTTCTTCTAAAATATGATAATTTCAGGTTTTATTTGTCTTCTTTACTTATTATTTACATAAACCTGAAACATTTGGATTTTGGACTAAAGCATTATTTAAATCTTTAAGTTTTAAAATTGGTGAATAACAAAAATGATAATTAATCCTTCATCAGATTATTCCTGAAAAAAACATAAAGCAGGCCTGTTACCTGAGATTCAGAAAGTAGATTTATTTGTATTTGCAATCGTACCTGATGTTAATTAATCTGAAGATCCAGAATCTTTTTTCCAACATGAAACTAAAAACAAAAAAAACCCTTTCGTCTCACTGACTGTCCAGAATTATAAATGTTTGAAATTAACTTCTAATAAACAGAATAGACGACAAAGAAAACCTGAAAATATTCATATTTTACAAGATAAAACGAGATGATTCTGGTTCCTGATTTTAGAGAACTAATCGATAATAAATATGTAAGATGCAAAAAACTGATAATAAAACAAAACTCATCAGAGCTGCTCTCATTTGTAAACATTAAATCTGTTTTGGATTAATTAAAAATGTTTAAAGCAAATTTACACACAAATAAATAACCTACATTTAATAATTTTCCATAAAATCTGCACCTAAACTGTCTGAATTCATTGGACATTAACTCGACGACTGCCGGAACAAACAGTCCATAAATCAGGTAATGAGTTAAGGATTAAACTAAACAGTTATTGAATCAGACCCTCAGTGTTTTAACGAGTGTTTGTGTGAGCAGACGTCAGCTGACCTCCAGCTCTCCTCCTCTCTGTTTGGACCGCGATGGTTTCAGGTTTCGGTGTTTTCCTGTGTTTTGCGCTCCTCGCCGACCTCCTGCTGATCCACCACAAACACTCGTTAACACGCGAGCACGTGATTCTGACAGCGTGACGACGGGCCGCGGACACGAAGAGAAGTTACAGCCTCCGCAAACATCTCAGAAACTTCCTCCGACAGAGCGAAGCAGCAGCAATTACACATGATGAAAACAGAGCCGCGTTTAATGCAACGCTGAAACACGCTCGCGCTCAGAGAGACATCACAAATCAAAGGTCCGGGGCCCGCCGGGGGCCCGTGGCTCCTCCTCTGTGCTGTACAGCCTCCGCTCTCCGGGATCGCCTTTGATGCGTCTGTTAATTAACTCCTGAAGGGACGGCGGCAACGCCACGATCAGGCCTGACAGCCGCCGAGTCGAGCCGGGGAGTCCGCGTGTGGATTTCAAGGGCGGATATGAAGGAAGCCCCCCCGCCGCGAGCAGAGCCGCCCGCCGTGACACTTTGACATGAGAGAACCAGCGATCGCAGCCTTCATCAGGGCTCAGCCTGCTTATCAATAGATGTGATCGCTCTGCCGTGTTCAGTGATCGTCTGACTCGGCCTCTTCCTCCCGTGACAGGCGGTTAAAGCGAACGCGAGCTCTGAAGTGCTGCCATCTTTTTCCTTCCAGAGAGTCTTTTACCATGTGGCGTCCCGGCGGGGCCATGTGGTATTCCTTAGCAATCAATCCCCCTCGGTCGCGTCTTTCCGTGAGCTCAATCAGACCTCGAGGTCAGGAGGAATCTGTCCGGCCCCCCAGAGGCCCCCCGGCCCCTTCTTCTCCAGGAAGAGGGGCCGGGGACAGACTGGATCCCGGCCGGGGGCCCCTGGAGGTCTGTGACATGCTGTTAGTGACGGGGCCTCGGCAGGTTTTCCACTCTGTCACTGGCTGTTAGCTCTGAGAGGAGCTGCTGCTGTTTGACAGCTGTTCACCTGAGAGCACCAACATCCAGCCGACGGCTCGAATACTGCAGCAAAAGTCCAGAACACAAAGTCCGACTGAAGTGAAACTACAAAACAAAAACTACAATATCCACAGAAACATCTACTGAAACTGGTAGCAGCTCATCATTATCAAGTAAATGTTGCGTATCTACAGAATAATGACACCAGCAGCATTTAAACCTCGCTTCCATGATGTTGTTCTGTAGTGGTGCCAGGCTGCTAACCTGACTGGATCAGGTTGGCAGCCTGGCACCATTTAGATTCAGCGTCGTTAAGTAAATGTTGTAACATTAATAGAATAATTACACCACCCGGAGTTTAGAGCGGTTCCCTAACAGCATCATGTTCATCGCTCTGTTCTGTGGCGGTTGAATGTTGCCAGGCTGCCAACCTGACTTCATCCCTGTGACCTCACCAAACACACGCTTTCTGGCCATTATTAAACGATTCCTGTGATAATTCTCACATTTTTTTTTACATAGATGTCTGAAAGGTTAAAACGATGAAGGGAAGACATTTTGTATTTGAAAGGTCAAAGGTCAACCTCACTGTGACATCATAATATACCGGTGACAACGAGGTAAACGACCCAAGGCGAGAATTTGAGCAAACATTTCATTTCCTTTTCTTGTGTCGGGCCTCAGTTTGGACAAAGTAACGTCTCAATATAGCAATAAAGTATAAAGATGCAGAAAACATGTCGACGTACAGACTCTGCTCTGTAGCGTCACTTCTGACTGGATGACGCTCTGCAGGTGTTCATGTTATTGTGTCCACACCCACACAGCTGGCTGTGACTCACAGCAGCAGGGAGTTTCCCTTCGTTTAAGGCCTAATGTGATGATGATGATGGAGAGTTATTACCTCTAAACGCTCGTCATACGTGAGTCAGTGAACACGTCAGGAATAATTACCAACACAACAGGAATCCTCCGAGAAACAGAACAGGAGTTTGAAAGCTGGACAGAAGTTGTTGTGTTTAGTAACTCTGGGTGATATTTGAGGGAGAAGCCTAAATTCTTCACTCCTGATCCGTCAAAAGCCTTTTACAACAGACCCGTCTGCTGCAACACAGACTGACGGTGTGTTCAGGTGAGACTGTGCTGCAGGATGTGGGCAAAAATTTGCTGTATGACTGAAAGTGAAACAGAAAGACTGACCGTTGGTGTAGGTGTGGAAATTAAAGGGCCCATCCGGCCGGTGAGGAGGAAGTCCGCGGTCCAAACTGTGGCTGTAAAACAGCGAGCGGCCGTGCTGCAGCGGGACCATTTGGCCGAGGGTCAGGGATCAAAGCAGCCGGTCGACCTCGGCGGTCAGCGAGGACTCGACACCGTCTGCAGGCCGAGCTGTGGAGACACACATGGCAACTGTAACATGCTCAGAGCCTTTTACTGATGAGGAAACGAGTTTAGTGTCTCAATTTGTGCCTTTTTTCTGGGATGTTTTACAAGTTAACTTGGACCTTAAAGGTTTCATGTTCGTTCATGGCTCCAGTTTTATGTGTGAAGTGACCAACTTCAGCGTCTAGTTAGCAGAAGTTTTTATTTTGTCCGTCCCACACAGTGCTGTTGGAAAGTGGACGCTAAACTGCATGGCAGGCTTTAAAAGTTGAATACCTTAACTAGAGCGGCACTAAACAGATAGCATACCTCAACAGTCCTTTTCTACTCACACATAGATACCAGCCATGTAAATATGACAGATATTTTCTTTAAGATCTGTGCATTATTCTGAGGGGAAATTAACAACAATGTGGAAAAACTAATACATATTTGAAAGGTTTGTTGAAAAGCGGACGCTGAACTGAACTGCTGGCTTTATTTTGTCGTGTTAATTTGTTGGAGGTTGTATCAGGAGGAGCATGAAGAGTTAACGTGAATATCGATGAGTTGTAAAAGCTGGAAAGGAATAAAAGACGCAAAATCTAGTGTATGCTGGGAGCTAAACTTGACAAACTGAGCACGCTAACTGACTGATTGTTTTACCTCCCACACAGATGCAGTTAGCATTAAGCTACCTACAAGCTACGTGCTGGGAGCTAAACTGCATTGCTTGAGTAATATTTGTTATTTATGCCTGCAGTGCAGCGTAGTTATGTATGAAGAAGCTGCTGACGGAGCATGAAGGGTTATAAAAGTGTGAAAGGGACAAATAATGCAAAATCTAGAGTAAGCAGGGAGCTGAACTGCTTTGCTTGACGAGCCGAGCAGCCTAATTGACTAATTCTTTCAGCACTAACAGGGTTGCAGAGCGCATTAAAGTACCGAAAAGCATTGCTACTGCAAACAAACAGGGGTGTCGGGTCGGCTGTGGCCCGCTGGTGGGAGGGGATTCATCCAAGTAGCCGAGCTGAAGTGGAGCGTTCTCCGTCTGAACTCGGCCGCCACATCTGTTTGCTGTTGGAGGAGATCAGCCACAGGATATTGAACATCCAGGCAGACGGTGTGAAGCTGCTCACGCTGACGACGGAGGCTGTTTGTCTTTCAGAATCAACACTTTGATTCGCAAACGAGGTGAAGAAAATGTTGTTTTTCTTGCATCTGTGTTGTTATCAGCTGAAGGACAAATGGTGAAACAAACAGTAAAATAAGCAGCGAACGAGAGGCTTTATCATGCTCGTCCTCGGGGGAATCCTGCTTCTCCCCTGCGCTCTGTTTTTAGCTTTCAGATTTTGGGTCTCATTGCTTCTCTGGAAGTTAAGAGGAACAAGTCTGGGAAGTCGGTATAAATTCAAATGTCAGTGTTAGCCTCTATTTGTACATTCGCCGCTCGCACAATAAACAACCCCCCCTCTTCGGTCGAAGCTGGATTCTATTTAAGACTCGCCACCGACCTGGGCTCCTTTTACGGGATAGCTATTATTCAAAGGAGAATAGGTGTAGGGCCCAACCATAAATTCCAGCAAGTGGCCCTTCGGAAAGGGGTACCGCGCCGAGGAATTGACTGCGTGCTCTGTGATTTTACTCCGCTACGCTGTGACCTTTTGAGTTGAGACAGAGTCGTTTGTTTCGGTTGACAAGAGCTGCTCCCATAATTCAGCGGGACAGCGGCTGCTGGTAATACCGGTGATGAGCCAAACTGTACTCTTGTACGGCTGTTACACCTGGAAGGCAGAGGCATTTGTTTCCCTGACACAGGAAGTACCCTCTCACTGCCGGCCGGCTGATTCCTGGGAGTCGCGGCCCTCCACAGGACTAATCTAAATCATGTGTGTCGCCGGGTGTTTGTGAGCTCTTAGTTAATTTACGCCGTGTCAGAGGTGTTATTTTTGGGCGCACTTTGATATTTCTGGGTGAACTCCACATGCTGCAAACAGCTATTGCAGAGAGAGAAAAACTGTAGGGGAAAGTAGTTAAACATGATGATTTAACGGTGCAAACATCTTACATCTGTGATGATTGTGAAGCAACACCAGTAATAAAAAGTGAAGTGTGTTTTGACTCTGTAGAAACAGAGGGGGGGGAGGGTCATCCTGCCTCTTGTTCTCTTAAATAACTTCACTGTGAGCGTCTCTTTGTCGGCCATTATTCTCAAATGAATCATTGTTTGCCCTTTCTGAGGCGGCCCACAGTCAACAGTGGGAGGTGACACTTAATTACACCACTAACTGAGCTGTTGACTTGCTAACGCGGTTGTTAGCTACTCCTGCAAGTAACTTCACTGATGTTTAGGGAGTCCAGTTTCACCAGGTCCATGACCTCATAGTGACAGAGCTAATGTCGCTTACTCTTATTAAACTATGCTAATGTCAGTAACTTTGCTAAACTTCAAAGTAAAACTACAAAACTCTCATTTATTATTATTTTTCTGATCTTAAAAAGGGGACGTAGCCTGCACTTGCTTTATAGGATAAGCTAACTGTATTGACATTAGCCCATGTTTGCTAACTCAATCATTAGCACTCCACATAACTTTTTGAAAACTTGGAAAAGAACATTTTCATTAATATATTTGAAAATAGATGAAAATAAACTAGACCTAGCTAAAAGAAGTTAACGTGCTAGGTTAGCTGCTTACTACACGTACATAAGCCCAGTTTTTTTTTTAACAAACTGATGACATGTTGACCAGTAACTTTTATGTTGTTAGTTAAAATTTTTCTAAGACTGTAATGTCAAAAGTTAGCAAGCTAGGTTAGCTTGTTTTTGTACATGTTAGCGGTGATATATTCTGAAAAGATTACATGGCTAGTTAAAAGAATGCAATGCCAAAATGAGCAGTAAGGCAAGTTAAAATGCTAAGCTAACAGTTAGCTACAGAAGCCTTGCATTTCTATTTTTTAAAAGTTGGGCTACTGCTGGTTCGATTTGTGAGCAGGTTACTTTGGTTAAAAGCTTTTTTCAGACAATGCTCAAAGATAAAAAGGCAACATGCTAGGTTAGCTGTTAGCTTCGTGATATACACAACAGTAGCCCTTTTTATCCTACTTTTAGAAGTCAAAGTTGGTGTAATTAACCTTTTAAAACCCCAATTGTCTCATTTAAATGGCTTTGAGGTTGAACATATACTGTTTGGGGACTTTAGCATCTCAAATAACATTTAAAACAAAGATCTTTTGGATCTTCAGGTAAAAATATCGTGTTTGTGCCCGACTCAGTTTCAGAGACCGGACCTGTGACCTTCTGGTTTCTGGACGGCGCCGGCTGATTGCAGGTCACACACTCCGATGCAGCAGCAGTTCATTGAGTTTGTAAATGACCAAACAGAGTTTACTGCCTCTTTAACAAAGCCGAGCTGCTGACTGACACTTCTGTCTGGTGTCTTTATAGCTGCGGGTGAATCAGTGTTAACAGGTGTGAGAGGCCGGGAGTGAAGCCTCATGGGAAGTCCCTCACCACACACACACACACACACAAAGCTGCCTTAGTTGAGGTGATATATGAGGCACATAATGGCCGTCTTTCACGCCTGCAGGCCTCTGATGTGTCCTCGCAAATCATTATTAGTCAGGCTTAACATTTGCTGTTGGCACGTTGAGCAGCTTGGTGATCGGTGTTAGCACAGAGGATTTAAACTACAGACCAACACTCTGTAACTTGTAGTGCTTTGTTTTGTTGAAGAGATGCTCACAGCTCTAAAACATCAAAGTTACAGAAGCAACATGTCTCACCTGAGCCAGCGTCCATGTCGAAGTTAAGACAGGTTTTATACGAGGAGGACTGGTTGATTTGTCTGAGGAAATACTGAGAATCAAAAGGTCAAAGGTTAAAACCCTGTTAGCCGGTGTTTCCCTCCAGTTTTCCTCGAAAACGTTCATATTAAACGGACCCGTGTGTGTCTGTAACCACATGGTTCTGGACTCGACACACGGTCCCTCTGCTTCGTGTCGGTCTTTGCTCAGATTATCCCCGAGCGAACGTGTCGAGGGTTTTCTCACGAGAGGCGGCTCTCCATGCGGTGCAGCGCTCGGTCTTCCCGCGAAGCCGCCATTCACGACTCAATCTGCTCTGTGGCAGCGAGGACGTGGGGGTCGGCTCGGGGGTTCTGGGGGGTCAAAGGGGACGGGGGATGAGGGGGCGGAGGTCTTAGCTCACATGTCATCAAAGTTTATTTGACTATTGACCTTTAGACCAGGACCATTCAGACGGGCTCTGAGGCTTTAACAGTTAGAACAATAGCAGTTTATCTTCAAAGAGGACTGAAGACGCGGAGCTCTTTCTTCAGCTCCATCATGTTACTGAGCTTCATTTAGAAACTCCACCCGGGTTCTGCTTGGTTAAGTCTCTTTATAAGACCGGGCTCGGATTAGAGTCCAGGACCAGCTGAGGTCAATCTGGTGTTGAGACCCCACCGCCACATATTTAATCATGATAGTAACTTTTATTTAAAGACCTTTAAACGATAACGAGAGAAGATTTTAACTCAGGATGAATTAGTCGACTAACAAAATATTAATTATGAAGGGAATTTCTTTCTGACAACGACACAGAACGATGACGCAGTGAGAAGAGTGAACTAAATATTTTCGATCGTTCAGTTTGTGCTGAGAGTGTCTGTGTTCTGTCACCTGATTTAAATAGAAGAGGGCAGAAACACTGAGTGAACTCAGTGTCATCACATCACACTCGGACGTAAAGATGAAGTGAAGAGATTTCGGTGGTCAGTGTGTAAAAACAAAACCTCCAACAGTTCATACGATAAAGATGTACAGAAATGTCTAACGGGATAAAAAGATGAAGTGGTGACATTTGGAGTACTGGAGCGAGTCCTCCAGTACTCCAAATGAACCCTTCCTTCCTTCCTTCCTTCCTTCCTTCCTTCCCTCCGACGTTTGCTCTCGTCTCGCTCGGCATTAAGACTCCTTCTGTGTTTTTCCCTTGCAGAGACGATGGAGACGTCTTCATCGAGGGCCGCCGAGAAGAAAGACAAAATGGACGGTAACGGGTTCTCCGACCTCCCGAAGAAACCCACAGAGACGAGAGGTGAGGCTTTACTCAAACTTCCTGGATCCGACTCGGGAGTCCGGTTGTCTGTCGGGCCTCGGCACGCCGTGTGACAGAGCGAGCCGAGGTCTCGCAGGAGCTCCGCCGGGGGTTAAAGGGGGAGCGAACACGCCGATGAAATATACATTTCAAAGATAAAGTGAGATCTGGGGAGCCGGCGCTCTGGCGGCTCTCCTCGGGCCTGATAAGGTACCAGCAGCAGTCAGAGGTGACTTACAGTAGATGTCTGATAGGAATCCTAAACAGAGCGAGGCCTTAAAAGAGCATCGTTAATGCGGATCGCCCCGGCATCAAGGCGAGGCGAGGAGTGTGGCACCATTTGAGCACATAAACACTGATGAATAGATAACATGGCAGGTGGAGACGGGGCGGCAGGTGAGGACCGCTGTTTGTGTTGTTGAACTAAATCCAGAGTAGCAGCGACGGCCTCTCGCTGGGGACGCACCGGCTCGCAGAGAGGATCCATGTTTTAAAGATGTCAGCCGGCGCGTGATGAAAGGCCGGCATAATGAGGCTGAAAGACCTTGTTCTTACCTCCAGAGTATAAAGAGCTGCTGCAGCAGGACGACAGCGCCGAGCTCACAGAGACAGAGATGCAGAGTGACGGGCCGACTTTGAAATGGAAATTAAACGCGTGATTTAGTGACATTATGACTGGTTAATGAAGGACTTGGTGGCCTGCCATTATAAAGAAACACTCATTAATGGGTAAAGAAGGAACAAAGCTGGAAATGGAGCTGGAGAGTCGGATCACTGGTTTGTTACAACTTTGTAAAGGATGTCACCAACTCAGAGTCCTCAGGATCTGGTTCTGATTGGACCAACAGAGTGTTTCAGTTGAGAGTTTATTAGTCATATAGATGTGTGAAGGCACTGGCAACAGAAATCAGTTTTTAAATGTTGGTTTTGCAAGTTATAGAGCCTGTAGAGGACCCGATCTCTGATTCTGCACGATCTGTATCGACGTTTTGGTTCTCTTCTTGTTGTCAGTTTGGTTTTTACGTCTCTGTATTTTCATGAGAAGATCTTGAATCCGCTTTGGGATGGTGAACGTCCCGACCCACGTCCTCAAAGTGTCTGACGAGATCTTGAAGGTAAAGGAAACACATTTACACGGATGTATGTACAAGCTGTGGTGTTACTGGTGTTATTAGTGTTGTCGTTATCAGCTCGATTATCAGATCTAATATCGCAGCTGCAGATGTTTCTTCTCCTCAGTTTGAGCAGAAGCAGTTTTCCCCCCCACAGCATCAGAAGATGTATTCAGATGAAAGTACTGACCCACGTTTAAACCGACCTGCTGAGGCGTTTCTGCTGCGAGCGTCCCGTGAAGTGGAGGCGAGGTCGCCGTGCAGGACGGAGGTGCGTGTTTTAAAGGTGTCAGCGAGCGCGTGATGAAAGCGCCGTCTAACGAGGTTAAAAGAGCTCGTTCTCACCTCCAGAGGACACATGAGTGACATGGATCCGCAGTGACGGGCCACTTTTGAAATGGAAATCCAGCCGGTGATTCGGTGACGTTCCTCCTCTCTAATGAAGAACTTGGTGGCCTGCCACGACGACGAGATCGAACATTAATTGTTCATAAGAGAATATCAATGTAGGCCGGCGAACACGTGGAGCTGGCGTGGACCGCGCTCCATTTCTTCACATGGTCTTCTTCAATATTTGAACAAAGCTCAAACTCCCCCAGCTGGATTATTAGAAGTCCCATGATCCTCTCTGGTCTCGTGGTCGCTTCCTGTCCTTGATTAAGACGCTGGCTCGTTATCTGTTATAACCTTTATCATGATATTAGACAAAAGATCGTCTTAGATCTGAATATGGGTTGATCGTCATCGACAGCAGGGACTATAAAACACAATAAAATGTCATTCTGGTGTCAACAAACGAGAGAATCACTGATCGGAATTCGTGTCATCTTAAAAAAAATAAATCAGCAGCCGACCAACTGATCGTCCTCGTGCAAATCTTTCTGACGTTACAACAGAAATGCAGGAAGCAAACAGGGCAAACGCTGATCTGACGCCAGGATACCTCCGCTAGTTAGGTAGCATTATGCTAGCATTAGCTAATCTAAGACGTGTCTGTGACGATCGTGGCGTCTCTCTAAAACAACATGTTATATGATGAGCTTTTAAAATCTAAATTACATCTCTGTTCTCGTAACATTGTGACTTTTTACTGGAAAGATATTTTTTTATATTATGATGCTGTCAAGAAGTGTTTAAACGTTAAGAACTGACCGCTGACTGATGCTAATTGTAGCTGCCGTTAGCTAACTTCAGTAGAGGTCTTTATATCACAATACATTCGACACAAATCTGTTGTTTCTTTTGATCATTTTAGTTCATTTTTTAACATGTTTTTTATTAAACAGTGTTTTGTTGTCGCTACAGGAGAAATCAGGTGTCTGTTGGCACAAAAATGACCCATTTTGGTGCCTTTTGCAGCAACATTATTACATATTGCACCTTTTAAATATAAAGAATCTTCTTGTTGCCTTGAAGTGAAAAGAGCCTGCTGGTCTCTGACCCTAAATCCTGACCTGGGCTGAACTCCACCGTCCTGCTGTATATTTATAAATTCTCAATATGAGCGGCTGAGTTTTTAATCTAAAATAAAAGCTCCCTCCCTCCATAACTCTTCCTCCCTATCAGCGCCCTGTTTTCATCTTAAATAAACAAGAAGCCGCGGCGTTCGATATCACGGCGCGGCTCGGCGCTAAAAAACCACAAGCGTCTGCCACCGTGTGGAGACAGAGCAATTACTTATGGCTGTAATATGCATTATTATTCCTGTTGCCAGCTCCTGATAAGTGAATATGCAGCACGCGAGCGCGGCAGATGAGACCTTGAACCTGAGAGGAAAAGCCTCTAATATACGGCTGCTGCTTTTATTGTCGCCGTGTGTTTTACTGTTGGCTGCAGGATTCCTGTCACCTAAGTCATGCCCACCTCTGAGCCTCCACGCCGCCTCTCCAGCAGCCCGCCCTGTTTTATATTCCCGTCTCGTGTTATTTATTTAGAACAATTTCCTCTCTATCAAAGCACATGGCTAATGCCGAGTTTTAATATGTTATTTACACATAAAAACAAGCTATTTACAGCGGTGCGTGTGTGCAGAAGGGAGGGGAAATGAATGGGCCCCGGCGCCGCTCTCCGATCTGTTATATCACAGTTTAACAATCTGGATTGCTAATAGAACCATTTATCATGGAGCGGTCATTTATTTTATGTGAGCGGCCCAGGTCCTGTTCCCAGAGGCCTATGGAAATGGGGTGCGCATATAATGAAGCTCAAGTGCGAGTCACTTTGTTTAAAAAGTGGATCCGCCTCGCCACGAGTCAATTAGGATGGACCCAGGTGCTCCCGGCGCCGCTATCTGCTCCGTCCTGATGATCCCTCCCGTGTCGTCCTGCAGACCTGAAAGGCTTTTTCTGTTTTCCTGGCACGCTGACTGCTGGACTCGTGTTGGGCGCCATGTACTAAGAGGTTTCTGGGCCCGCTCTCCTCTGCTCTGCTGGACTCTGCTGCCCAGTTAATAGATTCAAATGAGCGCTTGTATTCCCTCTGACAGCACGCATCTGTCTGCCTCACGCCGCAGATTTACGCCGTCTCGGGGACCTTGATGATTTCAGACCCGTTCGTAATAACCGACGGTATTTAGAGGGAACGTATTGCTGAGAAAAGGCAGCAAAATGACAAAGAATCCTCGACTGTTATTGATGTATGTGTCGGGTTCTGGACCCGGGCCTGGGAGGATTAAAGTCGGGCCGCATTAGGGGAGAAATTTCCCTCTGTTTATATACATATCAGCCCAGAGACGTTTCTTTAAGGCGAGGTGGAAATCTGATTTACGCTGGATTGGATAAATTTAGAGTTATTGCCTTTTGAAGAATCCATCATTTATCTCGAGCAAACTTTCTCCTGATCTGCTCCTCAGGAAACACCAGGATCCGTTCAACTAGATAAAATGCTCAGACTTTGAGGTCCGGTTCTGCAGCTTTCTGTCATGTCACATGCTCTTCATCTGCAGGCGGAGCTGGTCCAGTTGTAGATGTACAGACTCCCATTTTTTCCCCCAGAGATCTAGAAGGACTTCTCATCCACGTCGGCTCAAATGTTCAAAGATCGTTCTTGGCTTTCAAAACAAAAATCTCACAACCAGGTCCATTCAGTCGCTGCTCTGGAGCTTTCCATTATGTCAAACAACAAAAAACTCCATTCAAACATCGCAGAATCAGCTGCTCGCACTTCCTGTTAGCAGTGAACTCGTGGACGTACAGACAACTATCACCAGATTACTGTGAGACTGAAGAAAACTTAAAAAACGTCATAATTCTAAGGCAAGTTCTGCACATGTAAGAAGCATATATTTTTCTATAACCACTCTCTTCTTCAGAACCATAACACACATGAGATACAGATATGTTTAAAGTCAGTGTGACTCACACTTTCTGAGAGAGTAATTAATTTGCAATACTTCGTCCAAAAATCCACTCAGAACTCCCAGAAATAATGAGCTCTTTACATGTGCAGAACTTGCCTTAGAAACATCATGTTTTTAAGCTCTCCAGTATCACAGTGATCCAGTTGATAACTGTCAGTACATTCATGAGCACGCTGCTAACAGGAAGAGCTAACAGATCATTCTGCAGAGTTTTAATGGAGTTTTTTGTTTTCTAAATCAGGTTTTTGTTGCGGTGATTCTCTGAAAACAGTCGGAGGTTTATTCTTCTCCCCCCTGGAGGAGAATCCTCTAAATCTTCCCCCTGATGCAGATTTCTTTGTTTCGTTGGGCGCTCGTGTTCGTTTCTCTCTGCTCTCCGTCTGTGTCGGTAAACTAGGCCACAGGAAACTACCGGCTGCCGCTAATGATTTGATTAACTGGCTTTGGTGGCTCATGACATACATCTTGCTGAGAGTGAGTTTGTCATTCGAGAGGGAGATTGATGCTCCCTCCCCCCGACTCCCTCCCTCCCTCCCTCCCTCCCTGCAGCCTCCCAGGTCTTTCTGCTGAGTCTGGATGGTCCGCGGGGACGAAGCCTAAGTACTTAGCACCTCCTCGGCTGCCCCGGGGCACTCTGGGTGGAGGAGGGGGAGGGGGAGGGGGGGAGGGAGGGGGAGGCAGACCTAAACAGGCTAAACAGACACTTACTCCAGAACAGCATGTAGCAGCTCTTTAGAACAGTTCTGGTTCTGTCCGTCATGATAACTCCAGCTCCATCGTGTCTTTATATTAATGTAGAGAAAAACTAACAAATAAATGTCTGAATAAATCAGTTAATCTGTCTGGAAATGAACCAGAAATACAACAATAAATGTTGTTTTAACTTATAAAATACAGCATCATTTATTTTAATTACCTTTTGCATTATTTTTATCCACATTTGATTCATTCATTTAAAAATGTTTTTACAGATTTGTTTTATTATTTTGTTGATGTAAGAACAAGAAAATTAGCCGGAACCGTTAATTATTTATCATTTTAGCTTATAAATGACTTTTTTGTAGCACGACAACAATACAAATTTTAAAAAGACGTAAGAAATGGTTCAATTAATATTTTTATGTCCTTATTATATCTACAAAAAATGTATTTGTTTATATTTAACATTTTAAAATGTTTGTAAAAGTTCTTTTCCCTTTTAACTTCGTACAAACACACTAATAAATAATTGCAAAAATAAAGAAATTAAAATTAATAAATAAAATAGCAGAGAAATAAAAGGCGAGTTAATCAATATTTCCGTATTTATATATATTTGTAAATAAAACACAATTATATTAAGAAACTACAATATATTTAAAATTAAAGCATTAAGTCATAAAAGAGAAATAAAACAGGAATTGATAGAAAGATAAAAACATTCACGTCACGTTTCATAAATTAATGAACGTCTTCATCGATCTTTAAAATCATTTTTGTTGATAACAGCATATTAATTTATTGATTGATTGATTATGTTAAATTTAAGTTAACATATTTTTCAGGGTTCTGAACTGTTGGACCTGTAACGTTCACTCTGGATCACCTGACACGTCTGATGATGATGAGAGTTATTGTCCCTGTAGAAGTTCTGCAGAATCTGTTCTGATCACCTCGACGTGAAGCTGAACAGAACATCTCGCCTTGTTTGGACTCTGTAGACCGGGTCCTCCAGGGATCAGTCCATCTGGTTCTGTAAGGTGCTTTGGATCAAAGTAAACAACACCTGCCTCGGGTCTGATCCAGCTGAGCGCCGGCCGGCCCGTTAGGAACAATGGGATTAGTGTGGATGTGTGAGATGAATGGAGGCGGGCCGGGCTGAGTAAATAGTGTTTTAAGAGAGGTGAGTCAGTGATAAGGACGGGTTCTTTATCTCGGGCCGGCGGACGGTGAGTAATTGATGGTGGCGGGACGGCGGCGAGCTGCACAGAGCACTCGGGGGGTCAGAGCGCTGGCAGAGAGAGATGTGACGGAGAAAGGCTCAGCATCCACCTCCCACTCCAAAAGGACGGCCACTAATCTTCCTGAGAAGGAGGAGGAGGAGAAGAAGAAGAAGAAGAAGAAGAAGAGGGGGCGCCGGCTCTTTTCTCTCTGCTGCCTCGGTGCTGGTTAAATGAGGCCCGGCCCGGGGAGGCCTCCGAGAGGCAGCGCCGGAAAAACAGCCCCCTGACATTAACACGGGCCGACGCACACAAAACGCTTTAACACAAACTGTTGGACCGCCAGCCTGAACAGCTGGACACGGCCTGGATTCATCCAGCAGAACCTGGTGTTCAGAACAGAACCTGGTGATCAGAACAGAACCTGGTGATCAGAACAGAACCTGGTGTTCAGAACAGGACCTGGTGATCAGAACAGAACCTGGTGATCAGAACAGGACCTGGGTTTCATCAGCAGGACGGTAGAATAGCAGAATAATCAGAGACGCACCGAGAACAACAACGAGAACCTCAGACAGAACGAGAACAGTCCGCCTTTAGTTTAATCAAGACTGATCCAGGATCAGTTGACACTTATTTAAATCCACCAGGTCCAGGTTCTTATTCAGATCCGGATCTGATTGGACTCACTCACAGATACCAGCCGCCTGAATACACCTGATATTTTCAACAACATCATGAATTATTCCCTGAGAGAAAATGTGGAAGAACACAAACGCTTAAAAAACTAAACCTGTCCCTTTATTCAGTCAACCGGCCAGAAAAAGAGTCCGATCTCAGTTTGGTCTCTACAGCGGTTCTGATCCACTTCAGTAAGATACAACTTAAACATATTGTGATATTATTTAAAGGCTTTATCATCAAACACACAAGTTCCTGCTCGTCTCCACCGACATCAGTCAGATTCTCTTCACTTCGTCCACCTGATTCTGACTGATAAATTAATGACCTGTAAAATCAGGATACTAATGATGACAGCGTGTCCGTTTATGTGTTCATCAAACACAGAGAGACGGAGGTTCCACTAAAGCCGTCATGTAACACTAACTAGAGTCTGTGTTGGTCACAGTGTCGTCCGTCTGTGTCGGCTGGCTGCTGATATATGCCACCACGAGCTTCAGGCGACGTCTGCAGACATCAATCTCTCTCGGCCGTTAACGTTCGCTCGCACTGATTCCAAAAACAACAGGCTGCATTCCTGCAGATTTACAGCTGCGGGAGCCGACGCTCAGGAGCGATATATGGATGTTTCAGAGGATTAGGCCAGAACGCCCCCACCTTTCTCCATCTTTCTATTTGGTAGCCCTCCTCCTGCTGCTCCACCAGACTGCAAATCAGCTCCCAGGTCTGTCTGGGTCCAACATGGAGGCCGAGCCGCCTCCTTAGACTCAAACGAGACGTGAAAGATCACAAAAGTGAAGATAACCGGAGGAAAAGTGCGTCTTCAATCAGAAACATTCGTTACAGACGCAGATTATTTCAGTTTGAGTCAGAAAATCAGAACAAACATTCAGAATATTTATGGATATACTCAAATCTCTGATCTGGTCCGAGAGGACACGGACGCCCCGGCAACACGGCTCCTCGACCCAGTCATGTGGTGCTGATGTGATCTGTGCATCCAGCCGGCCTCGACCCAGAACAACGAGCAGCTCGCTTTAAATCACCGAGTGCTCGCTGACAAACACACAAACTGCTGCTTTCTGCAAGATTCTGTACCAGATGTGTCGACAGCAAAAGCATCTGAAGTCCAGACGGTTTAGATTCTTCGGGGTTTTAGCAGCTCGTTATGGTTCTGACCCGGACAACCGCAGACTGGAGGGCCACCGTCCATGTTGGAAGAGGAGGAAAACTCCAGGAGAGAGACTGTTTGTGGGACTGAAGGAGTCTTAAGTGTGAGAATCAGACTTTTCGCTGCACGTTTGATGACGTGGTTTCCTCCCCACATCTAACAAAGAGCGTCCTCCATGTTGTTCTGCTCAAAGTGAAGATGTTCTGTTTGTTTCTGAAGTCCAACCCGTGAGGTGGACCGGGCCTGCCGGGCCTGAAGCAGCCGCAGCTCTGTACTCAGCCACAGCGAGACGAGGAGAGGCTAATTGCCTTGTAAGTACGGAGAAAGCAGCTGGAGATTAGCAATAACAGCTAATTAGCTCTGCTACAGTGGAAATCAAAGCTCTGCGTGAGGATAAACACACAGTCTGCTGTTTGTCTGCTGTTATAAATCTTTATGAAGCACCAGGTGTCACACTCATGGATTTGTAGCGAGGTGTTGTGTTTCAGCAGCCAAACCAACGCCTGCATCAGCGGCGGCCGCACAACTGTTAAAACACCGTAAATATGACTGTGCTCGTTCTAAACTCAACACTGAGGAGTTTTTTCCCTCATAAACTGGGTGAAGTAAGTGGTTCCCCGTCAGCCAGTGGAACCGATCAGAGGCTCAGTAAAACACTCGGTGTCGGAGCTGGACGTCACTGAGAGCTTTGAGATGACGGAGGAGATTCTCCTGATGGAGACGCACAAACACAAACAACACTGTGTCAGCCGACCACAGCCTCACCAGACTCCCTTAACAAACTGGATCATTTTAAGAGTTGTTGACTTCAGAGAACTTTATAAACTCTGTGAAACTGTGTCTGACTCATTCTGCATTATTTGGACCTTCTTGTAAAGTCGGCAAATGTTTTACATGAACTTCTTTCTGTCTCTGAGCAGAAACATGGAGTCTGATTGTTCCAGTGATGTACACGCTGCTGCTGATTCAGGTCCAGTCAGCCTCTTAAATCAAAGACTTTAGGTTGGGTTATTGGTGGAGTAGATGTTTCTCTGCAGTTCTGACCAGTTTTTTCCCTTTTAATGCAAAGTAATGTTAAAGTTTGAACTAGCAAGGTATGCTAGCTACCTAGTTGACCACAGTTTACTTCCTGTTGAGATGTCATGTCTAAGGTTCGTCCTATTTACTGGATTGAACGGTCCCATTGCATTCCAACCAGTTTCTTCCCGGTTTTAGTCAAACCCTTGGATGTTCTCAGGTTAACGCAGCTGTGACTTGTTGAAAGCTTGAGAATCAGATCGCTCCTCGTCGTCCAGTAACAGATGGACGGACATACTGCAGCACAAACATCCAAAAATGGGTTCATGAACTGGAGAACTGCTCCATGACTTTGGGAGTTTTCTTTATTGAGTGTTTCTGTGAAGTCATGATGACTGTTTACCTCTCAGCATCTCCCTCAGAGTCAGTTGTGTAACTTTTGAGGCCGTCAGTCTTTTCCTCTCTCTGTATTGAGACTCGTCCGGGCCTCCGCCGCTCTTTGTCACCGCGGCGACAGCGCTGAACCCACGCAGGGTCACATGAAGGCGTCTCCTCGCTCTCCGCCTGACTGGCGAACAAAAGGAGGCTCGACCTTCCTCTCAGTGTTCCCATCGTCTGACTCAGAGCCCTCTGCACCACGCAGGGAGGCTTCTGGGGGAACGCCATCCTCTGTGTTTCCTGTCGCTCTTACTCTTATTTACCGAGTGTCTGCAGTAAACGGCCCGGTACCATTTCCAGTTCAGTCCAGTCAGATCTGCAGCAACACATGTCTCTCAGAAATCAATCTGTCTCCACCTCCGGCTCAGAAAGCAGCAGGCGGCAGCGGCAGGCTGCGGGATAATGTGTGTAAACCGTCGGGACGTGGGTGTAATGACACATTTCTTACTGACGGAGAAACTCGATCACAGCTGACAGCCCGTCTGCGGGGCCTCGTACACAACAACACAGCCAGCGCCGGCCGTAACGCGAGCCTGAGTGACGTGGAGGACCGACAGGAAGCCTCAGCAGGCGGCCCCCCGCCCCCGCTCGCTCTCAGCCGGGGCTGTCGGAGGTGGGAGGCCTCCCCTCTCCAACAATCCCCTCAGCCCAGCTCCTGTTTCCACATCACGGGCTTCCCCTCCGCGTTTTAAATTGGACAGAAAATGAGCGAAGTCCCGGAGCTTTGAGCCGTCAGGATGGAATGAGTGATGAAGGTTGAGCACGAGTCAGAAACTCCCTCGTTAGTTTCAGTTTGTCGGCGTTTATGATTATCTTGTTTCTCTACTCGGTTACATTTCAGAGGGTTTGTATTCCTGTAGTTACTTTACAGAGTCTAATTCTACATTCAGCGAAGGAAAAGGGGGAAGAAAGGGGAACTGACAAATCTGATGATTATAGTTTTATCTCCAGTTGTTTTGACGTAAGAACGAGTGAATAACGGATCATTTTTCTAAATCTGTGACGACAAATTGGGAAAGAAATGTGGGAATGTTTCTCCATCTGTGGGAAAAGAAACTTGTCGTACTCCCACTGCTGGATCCTTCTGAACAGGTTGGTGTGTTTACTGGGGAAACTACAGAATCTGCTGTTTCAGCTCCACCGTTTGTTTTTTACAAACCAACCCGGAGACAAAGACCACATACACAACCTCATCATCATCATCATCATCATAAGCTCTGTTTCCTTCTGCACTCGGACAGAAATGACCGAACATTCAGCCTGGCTGTAATAATATTCAACACCTCCACCTCCTCAGTCTGAGCGCTGACATGTGCGCTTCCTCTCTGCAGTGTTGTTCCGCGCTGCAGCCTCGTTTGCTCGGGAAGCTAATGGCTCTTTTAGACTAATTGTTGTCCTGATGTGCTTTGTCTTGTACCCATTGGTGGTGTTTGCACAAGCTAATTAGCCACCAAACCAGGCCGAGCGAGGACTGGAATAAGGTCAGGGAATATGCAGATCAGCCCTGCTCTCATCTACACCATCTCTTTCTTAATAAGTCCGAACGCGAGTCACTGGAACTCATTAGACGGGACTTTTAAGATGAATCGCGACGTGGACTGAGGTTTTTTTATTTTGGGTCAGCGTTATGTAGCGGAAGTTTAAAGGCTCCATGTTTAATGTTTTGTTCCACTTCAAGGAGGATGATTTCTCCTTTTGAATCCCTGCACAGTTCAGCATCACTTCCTAAACCGTGGCTCATTTTCTGCTCTGGTTCCGGTCCGATGTGCTCAGACCAGACGAGATGAGGTGCAAGTCAGCATTTAATTGTGTGCGAGGCTTCTTCTTCTTCTTCTTCTTCTTCTTCCCTCACCACTTTATCATTACACACTGCGCTGTTTGCAGGGCTTTGTGGCCGTCGCCGGCCCCATTCAGAGGCTGAACCGCTCGGGTCAGAGGTGGCCCACTTGGGATGAGATGCAGGAGGAGGGGGAGGATGCAGAGGCTCAACACCGCTACAAACCCAGCTTACACTCTCTAATGGAGTGTGTTGTTGTGTTTGTGCTTGTTGGACTACAGTGTGTGTGTGTGTGTGAAGCTTGGAGAGGAAGTCGAACATCTAGCAGCAGCTCAGTATTTTGTATTTCCCCTTTTTGCTGTAGTGGAAGCTTAAAAAACAGCTGATTTTGTCTCCACAAAAACATCTGGAGATGCTTCAACTTCCCACAAACAGCAGCTGGTTTTGGTCACCACAAGAAAGGTTAGAAACACCCCAAAGTGTCCAGTTTTACTACAACATCTGGAGATGCTGCGACTTTCACTGACAAACCGCTAACGTTGGTCTCCACAAACACAGCTGGAAATGACGGCAGGTCTCCTTAAAAAACACCCAGTTTTAGCCACCACAAAAACAGCTGGAGATTCTCTGACCTCCCTCAGAAGACAGATTATTTTGGTCATCACAAAAGAGGCTGGAAACACCCCCTTTTGTGGGTAGCCAGATTAAGTGGCCACAAAATCAGTTGGAAAAGTCCCCCAGGTCACCACAGCCACAGCTGAAGATGCTCAGGCTTCCCCGTGAAAATAAACAGTTTTGGTCGCGACAAAAACGCCTGAAAAATCCCCAGTTCTCCTCAAAAACTGGTGAGGAAACACACCTGAGTTATGTCTGTAAATGTTGAAAATAAACAGTTCGCTCCCAGAAACAAGAGGTGAAACCTGACAGATCTTCAGCTGCAGCAAACACCACAGAGCTGGTAGAAAGAGCGCTGTGTTGTGTTGCTCCGTCACCTCCGTCGTGACCTCTGGACTCCACACAAAACCCTCCTCACACACACACACACACACACACACACACTTCAAACTGACCTGGGTCAACAATACCTCCCTGTCGACTCTTTTCTCTGCTGAACAGAAGCATGTGGGAGACGGCTTGAGAGGAAACAATAGAGAAAAGGAGACAAACCTAAAGGGAATTGACTTTCTAATCCTGATGAACACTTTCCCACTGCTGGGATTCTCTCTGAGGTGGACAGAGCTTCTACAACTCGCTCTACTTCAGAGTTTCTACTGTTTCTAGTCCTGTTGTGCAGAAAGAGACCCCGTCCTTTATACTTCAAACTGCTGTAACGTCTCATCTGATCATCATTTTCTGCTCTGTCTTTGTGTTCTTGGGGAATTACACCACCATCACTTTGAGCTGAAATTACAAGATCCGGGCTCTGATTTGTTTGGACGTCTCCTCACCGACAGAACCTCTGCCCCGGCGCGATGACACGTTACAGAAACTCTCCCATAAACAAGCTCGTCAGGAGCCCATCTGAGTTTAGTTTACGGGGCCCGGCTGGCTTGTAATCGAGCAGAGTGAACCGAAGCCTTTCATAAACACCAACTCTGCCACTGAGAGACGTCTGTAGGTGTGATTACAGCTCTGCTTCAGGTGGATCTCTCTGCACAAATGTGCCAGAGGTGACGTGAGAAACGGGTTTTGGGTGGTGATACGTCTGATATTACAGCTCGGCAGGATAATATCACGATAGTTTTAAGCTTTATCGCTTTTTGTGATGCATCACACCTCAATATGGATAGTGTGACAGTATTTTAAGGATGACTATTGGAACAGATGCCTCTAAATCCCACATATTGGACTTTTAAGTTGTAGCACTACATGTACATTT
This sequence comes from Diplodus puntazzo, assembly GCA_963678695.2. Lineage (NCBI taxonomy): Eukaryota > Metazoa > Chordata > Actinopteri > Spariformes > Sparidae > Diplodus > Diplodus puntazzo. Next base: position 1,816,649 of record OZ023178.1, read on the forward strand.
TCTTCAGACCAACCAACATTTCTCTATTAAGTTCCTTGACATCACGTCACTGTAACGAGCCTTTAAAACCAGGAAAGGTGACACTGATGATCCACAATCTATATTTATAAGCAGCAAACATCCTCCGTCTTCACACGGCTGATGAGGAGAAGGGGAATTGGAATAATAAGGTTCTGAGAGGATTTAAAGCTCCTCTGTGGTTCTGTTGGAGCTGAAGAGGTCCGAGCAGCTTTAGCAGCAGCGAAATGTCAAACAGAATAAAGCTGGGGGTCATAAAAATAGCGAGGATTCAGCTTCAGCAGCATGTGTCAGGCGTGCAGCGGAGCGTTTATCGACACGGGAGGCGGCCGAGTGCTGACGCGACAGGACGCACCGAGATCTATTTCTGTAGACCGAGCCGGAGGTCCGGGCCTCCTCGGGGAGGCGGAGAGACGTCTCCTGCTTCCACCTGCGACGCATTCATCACGAGGAAGAGGCGCATCACTCACAACGTTCCCCCGTGTTCCCCGGTTGTTCCGTCCCTCCTCCAACATCTGTATCCGCGGCGGCCTCCCCCTCATTAAGACATCGCGGCGAGAAGCGAGCCGAGCTAATGTGTAGCACTCAGGTGTTGCTCCTCCTTCCTCCTGCTGCTGCTGCTGGAGAGGAACTAGGTCTGTTTAATTTACAGACGGCCCATTGGAGTAATTTCCCATTCAGCTGCTGACTGGTCCGGGCCGAGCTACAATCCCAGGCGCCCTCCTAGTAAGGGTGCCAGCGGGGTAATATGGATGTTAGCTGGGGAGCACGCTGACAGCCCCAGAAGCGACGATTTAATTCATTGTGTTTTAATTATCGCTCTCATTCAGCAGCTCGCGGCTCTTTCTGCGGCTCGTCTCGACAGCGGGCCTTTATCACCGGCCCGTCGGAGCAGATAATAAACTTTTGCTTTAAGGTAATTACTTAATCTGGACAAACCTGTGTGTTAAGCAGCGCTATTAAGCGAGCAGGTGATAAATCAGGCGTGCGTGGAGGAGGGTGATTACTCGACGGTGCAATCAGTCTTTGAACCCGAGCAGTCTTTTAAGTACCTAAACAGCACAAACAGCATGCTAACAACATGCTGGAGGAGCCCGTCAGCGGCACGCCGTCGCTTTGTTAATGCCTCACCTCCAGCCCCCTGATGCATGATGGGTATTAACACCTGGACTGAACACAGCTGTCAGAGACTGATAGGAGACTGTACGACCACCATGGATGGATGGACGGATGATTAGAGGATGGATGGATGGATGGATGGATGGATGGATGGATGGATGATTAGAGGATGGATGGATGGATGGATGGATGATTAGAGGATGGATGGATGGATGGATGGATGGATGGATGGATGGATGGATGGATGATTAGAGGACGAATGGATGGATGGATGGATGGATGGATGGATGGATGGATGGATGATTAGAGGACGGATGGATGGATGGATGGATGGATGGATGGATGGATGGATGATTAGAGGACAAAGGGATGGATGGATGGATGGATGGATGGATGATTAGAGGATGGATGGATGGATGGATGGATGGATGGATGGATGGATGGATGGATGGATGGATGATTAGAGGATGGATGGATGGATGGATGGATGGATGGATGGATGGATGGATGGATGGATGGATGGGTGGTTCTCTCTGGTTCTCCAACAAGTTTGGAACCACCAAAGACATCACGAGGAAAACCTGAAGTGTCTTATTTTTCCTTGTGGGTTCTCTAGCGACATCTGAAAACCATTTCTGAAGGAAAACAACCTTTTTACAGATGTTTTTTAAACCCGTGACGAGAGTTTAACTTGTGTTTTCTCAGTGTTCAGCTTCTCATAGCTGCTGTATCTGTTGACTTTTGGACAGAAGAAGAGAAGTTCTGTGGGATGTTGTCATGCCTGTCATACAGTCGAGAGACGCTCAAATACCAATATGTTTGATATTTGTGTCGTTCTGCAGCTGATCTGTGTTAGTTAGCAGCTCTGTTGATCCGGCTTGTAGCCAGAACATGAACCGTTCTTCATCTGTCCTCCGCTGCACAGGAAGTGATGCGCTACCCAATTTACTTCTGGTAAATCAGAGAAGAAGAAATCCTGAGCCAGCTCTGATCTTCCTCTCATGACCTTGTCGTGTTGTTATTTTTGCTCAGGCATCTTTACTGGCTGTAGTCAGTCACTGTTGACCTCTCACAGACTCCATACAAACACAGAAACTCAAACAAAGTTTGTCAGCGTCTGTTCAGTGAAGACGGTCTCGTCCTGAACTTTGAGGTAAGGCGCTGCAGCGACAGGAGGACGCAGTGTTTCTGCTGCGTGCTACAGAAGGAGGGGCTGACGATGAAGAACTGTAGCCGGCCCGCTGCGGCGTTAAAACAAATGTTATGGAGCAGAGACTAATAGATGGCTGGAGCCCAGGCGAGGCCCCGGCGGCGCCGCCTGACGCTGCTAACGCCCAGGGGGCCTCGGGGCCCGGCGAATCAGGTAAATGTGCCTCTTGAACTCTCATGAGCGCTCGCCTTTTGTTCTTCCCGTGGCGGCAGAACAATGGAGCTGTCTGGGTGATGGAATAAGCCTGCCTGGTCAATCCCCCGGCCTGCACGCCACGCAGGGCCGCAGAGGAAACCCGGAGCAGCGGCTGAACCTCCAGGTCCAACGTGTCCGGACCCGACGGGTCACTCTGAACCTCGGACTGAAACTTTTACCCAAACTGGACACATTAACACAGCTAGAATCATGATGATCGTTGGGTCTGTGCCAGAGCTGCAAAGATTTACTGATCAGTTGTCAACTAATAAGTTAATCAACATTTCTGATGATTGATTGATCAGTTCTGACTTTTTTAAAGCGAAAAAAGTGTTTATGTGAATATTTTCTGGTTTCTTTCCTCCTCTGACAGTAAACTGAATATCTTTGGGTTGTGGACTAAAACAAGACATTTGAAGACGTCATATTGATCGACAATTATCTGAACAATTAATCAATGAGTCGAGAACATTTATTTACTTTCTAATGTTTTTGTCGTCGTTCAGTTATTCATTCTTGAAGGGAAACTCTTGTCTTGTCGGTCTTGTGGATCTGAACATCTAATAGATTGCATCCAGTGATGTCACTAAGTAGCCGAGTTGCATTGTGGGTAACGTAGGCTCCAGGTTTTGAAAAGGAAGAAGAAGAATGTATGGAGAAAAAAAGCTGATATCGCCGGTTCTGTGGTATCGATTTTGATAATTCGTTAACAAATTCTGCTGCCTACATTACCCACAATGCATTTCAGCCACTAAGTGACCTCACTGGGTGGAGTTACTCTTTAAAGTGCAGTTTAGCTTCTGGTTTGTTTTGAATTTTATGGACTATTATCCAGATGTACGTGTAGTGTTTTGGACAAACTCTGTAGATTATTTTCAAAACGTTCATCTAAAAGTTTTAAAAGTCTAGAGTCGAAATGACCTCGCGGACTGTGACCCGTCTCTCCGTCGTGCCTGGTGACCCAGATTCAGCTGCCCTTTGTCTCCCCTCCTGTAACTCCCCCGGCTGTTATGAATGGAGCATTACCTGGAGCCGCTGAGTGAATGGGGCCCGTCAGCTCGCTCTCACACTTATAGTCCGTATATATACGACTCTGCTCAGCCGGACAGAGGCTGATTACACAGAGGCATCATGGAGGACGAGCGAGGACCAGAGAGGCCGACACGTCTGCTGACGAACCAGAGACAGATGCAGAGGAAACCTGACGAGAGATTTCTCTGTAACGGGACGCAAAACACAACAAAGTCCTCGCAAACTTTTAGGTGTTTGACCAATCAGAGGACGAGCTACAGAGTGATGATCACCGTGGCAACAACAGGCAAATTATATGATTATAAAAGGTCATATTTCATTGTTGCAAGTGATTTACATATAATTCAGTGTTTGTTTCTCCTGGAAATTCATGTTTACGCTGCGCATGAAACTCCATCTGATCACGTGTCAGTGTTTACTTTGTTCTGTTTCAGCATCTATTCTGATTAACAGTGAAATATGAGGAGGAGAGAATGAGTTCAAGCTGCCTGCTGCCGATAAATCCAACCAGTGAGTCGTACAGGAGGATGTTTGTCTGACGTCTGTTGCTCCTCACGCTCTTCAGCTTCACTGCACAACTCTTCTGATTCCTCTCAGTTGTGTTTGTTCGTCCAAGACAAAGAAGTCTGTCAGAACTTCTGGTCTTGTGCATCGACACTTGGTTCTTGTTTGAAGATACAGACATATTTGTGCAGGAGAAAGTAAAGTTTGTGTCGACTTTACGTCCGCCGAGCGACCGGAGCCGGTCCCAGCTGGGTCCACTCAGCGGCTGCTTTGGGTTCGGTGTGTTGGAGTCGTGACTGAGTCGTGTTAAAGTCGTAGCTGCCCCTCCTCTCAGTGTGTGTCATGGAAACAGCCTCGGGCTCGTGTCTTTAATTCATCTGAAAGTCTGTAATAAAGGCGCCACACCTGACATTCAAAAGTCAGACGGCAGCCACTGTAATGCTGAGCAGCTGTGAGGAAACAACTGAACCCTGAACAGCTTCTCCTGACTTTAAGTTCGTCCAGAATCCAAATAAAAACCTTTAGCTGCAGATGGGTCAGTGAGAGGGGACGCTGTTGGTGTTTGGTGACAGGAAACCGACTTCTTCTTCTCCCTTTGGTCCAAACTGAACCTGTGAACACATGGAGCCGGAGCATCCGGCCTGGTCCCGTCAGGCCTCGGTGGCACTGCGCGGACCGAAAATGAAGGAAAGCGGCGCTATTTCTGCCGGCGTTCTGGGACCGGGTCTGTCCGTCAGGCTGTCAGGGTGCAGAGTGAGAGGAATGGACCTGGAATGCTGACTCACTCAGGTCTCGGGGCCCCTGGGAGCCCTCGGAGGCCCAGGTTATTCCTCCCCAACGCAGATAATGATCCGTGGCCCTGACCCCGACGCTCCGAAATCCCAGGTCACCCTGCGAGATTCCCGCTAGAGAGTGTGTGAGAGTGTGTGTGACAGGAGAAGAATTTTAATGCAGACCAGAGATCAGCTGGCTCACCTCCTCCTCCTCCTCCTCCTCCTCCTCCTCGTCCTCTCCGTCTTTTTGTTCTCCTGCGATCCGGCAGCTCAGAGACGAGACACACCAGGTTGTAATTAACAGGATGTGAACACTGTACAGAGGGCGAGCGAGGGAAGACATGATGAGAGAGAGAGAGTTAGGCAATGCCCTCGTGGAGCTGAAATAAAAAACCTGAGAAAAATGTTAACAAGAAACATAACTCCATAAACTCAGAGCAAGGCTTCGTTTACACGGCGGTAAAACGGAGACGCTCGCGTTAGCGCAGCAGCTAATTAGTTCTGATGTTTTGGGTAAACGTCCAAACTATGAGAAAGGAAAACACGAGCTTTAATGAAAAATAACAAGGGCCGTTAAAAGGACGCACGATGAACCACGAGGCTCGTAAAGACTTAAACGTGGACGCTTAAAGTGGAAGCAGAGGAGCAGCTTTAATGAGCTTCATCTTCAGGTTGGAATACATGTTTGGATCATGTGAAAGAGGCTGAAGTGATCTGAGGTCATGTGTTATTACTGGACGTTAGCTAACATGAGAACCACGTGTCAGGATTCACGAGGTGATTTGCTCAGTATAAATGTAGAAATCACAGAATCGGTCGGTGATGTCGGTGCGATTATCTGTGAGGAAGTCGCTCTCTGGTCACACTGACAGGCCGTCGTCTCGGGGAAGACTTGATCGGTATTTGACTGTGTGACTGACGGCGTCGGCCTCGTCAGGAGCCGTATGAGCTTCGTTCTGTCGTCTGCATGATGGTTTTTAAGTCAAAGTCTGCAGAGAACACCAACGAGGAGAATTTCCCCAGGCGGACGTTAAAGCACGAGCCAGTTTGTGATGCAAATCAGACAGATCTGCACAACAAAGAGTGATCAGAACCTGATCGTACGTGAGATTGATCCATTATTCTGGTGGCAAAACCAGATTTTCCCTCAGTGGTCAGTGTGGTACTGAGAGGCTGCGTCGTTCAGACCAGATCAGCTGCTGCATGTAAAACACAAGTCCTGTTATTCTCTACAGAACGACAACACGGAACATTTGGTCGCCTCTGATCCTGTGGTGATGCATCATGGGAAGTGTAAGACTTAGTGTTTTCTGGGGTTTCATCCTAAAGTCAGCACCAAAATTCTGGACACCGGAGAGTCTTTCTGCAAGAAAACCACGAGGTCCACATTAAACGGTTCTTTAGTTAAGTTTAGGAACACATCCGGACACGAGGCCTCGGCCCGAGCAGGATGGAGGGCCGGGTTTCACATTGTATCCCAGACAAACGAGGGTCCAGAACGCTGCTTCAGTCTCTCCGTCCCTGCCAACACAAGGCAGAACCGGCCCGTCACTTAAACCCTGAGAGCAGCAGCAGAATTCATGAGGCAGCCGTGGTGTAAATCTCAGCCGTGGTGTTTACAGCTGACCCGGTTGTGTGTGAGCGGCTGTGTTTAGCTGCAGCTCTGGAGGAGTTCTGTTTGGACGAGCAGTAGGAAGATTTCCCCGGCGCTGTCAGACCCGGTTTGAGTCGGGCCGCAGCTTCCCTCACACAGTCCATCATCCCGTCTAGTTCAAAGAGCGCCTCGCTGCAGGTCTTTGTCAGAAGCCCGGTTGGATATCTTTTATGTTGGAGATGTAGGATTTCTCAGGACGACTTTGATTATTTATTTATTTCTTCCACTCCTCTCGTGTGATAGTGCCAATATTTTACACGAAAGTGCTCAGCTCGCTCTGAAATTCATGTTTCTTTATTGTAGCCCGTTTGCTTTGAAATTCCTCTCGCAGCCTTTTTGTGTGTGTGTGTGTTTTGAAGTCTCCTCTCCCTGCCTGCCTCGTCTAACTCCGTCTTCTTCTTCTTTGCTTTCTGTTCCGGCAGCTCCCCACCACATCTTCCCCACCTTCCACACGCCCATCCCCATCGACATGCGGCACCAGGAGGGCCGGTACCACTACGAGCCCCACGCGCTGCACGCCATGCACGGGTAAGTGTCCTCTTCTGCGCCAGGTAAAGATCTTCAGATGGAAGTTAGCGTTGTCAGATGTTGTGATGTGAACGCTCACGTCCTCCTCTCTCACCACTGTACAGCACTCTGCTTCTCCTCTGTAACTCTGGAGGATTTGCTGGAGTGGATGTTAGCCGGCGCTGATGAGAGCTGAGCGCTCGCCAAGTTCAGTATCAAAAGCAGATGACAGCACGCTGACTTCCAAAGTGAATAATCAATGCTGCTTCGAAATTTCCCCTGTTTCCGATACAGTTTGATTATGTGGGCGAGCTTTTTTTTTTTTTTTGGCTCTTTTGGCTCCAGCAGTCTGAAACGCTGTGAAGCAGTCTGAAGTTTACTGGGATCCAAACTGGGAGGAATCTTCTCTCTTTAATAGCCGAGGAGCCGCCGAGCAAGGCATCTCACAGCTGGAGGTTACAAATGCTCAGATATTTTGTCTCAGACTAAACCGGATTTTAAGCTTTTTATTAAATTTCTTGATATTTCTGGGCAGATTTTTGGTGTCGGAGTTAAAACAAAAGCTGAATAAACCAACATCAGAATAAACGTTGCCACAGGTATTTTTTAGCTCCTCCGTTCTTTATGTTGCAGCTCAGTTCTGTGAGTTGTGTTGTGATATAACGACTGGGTTTGGATTAAAATACCGGGTTCAGGTCGACGTCTCATCAGAAACGTCGGGTTTTGACGCCGCTAACGATCTGGAAATGAGCCGACACTCTCCCGACTGTCCGTCCTCTTAAAAACATCAGTTTCTTTTGACACAAACAGCTGGATATGGGATGGAAATCTCCCAAATGTCCAGTAAAAAACTAGGTTTGTCGCCAAAAAATGAAAAGTCTTTCCAGTAATCGCTAACCGCTCTTTAAACCCGAACCGCAATGTTTTACTAACCCCGACCGTCGACCTGGTCAGTAGTTTCAGTATGACGATGTGTTTCCTCTCAACACAAAGTCATTTCTGTAGAAATGTTGATATGATACAAAGATGACGGTGGTTTTATTCTGACAACACAAACTCGTAGGTTCGTCTAAAAGTAAAGAGGACGTAATAATGCAACATTTTCTTTGTTGAAACGTGCACGAAGAAAATGAATCAATTCATCATCGTCATCAATCACAACCGTTCACAAAACCGAAACAAGCGATCGCTCTCGTCTCGACCCGACCAGCAGCTGTGAGCTACACACACTGGAAACTACTGATTTAATCTGCAACAATCAATCTTATTTTATCATCTGATCGTGTGTTTTGTTGGTGAAGTCTTTCTCGGCGCCGTCACCTGTAATTTCATCTGTCACAGAAATAAAGAGAAGTAAAAATAAAATCTCCTCCTGAAGCCTAAAATACAAACACAGAGATCTAAATGTACTTAGTCACCTGCTGGATGAATAAAAAGGTAATAAGTAAATAAATCTCTGCCGGTCGGCTCGTATCAATCTGCAGCTCGCTCCATTAGCGGCGATCGGCAGGGCCGGATCCATCACTGATGACATAACACATCCAGCACCTCTTTATATTCATTAATGGCTTGTTGTGGAGCTAATCTGTGTGGTGCAGGCCGTGTTGCCCCCGAGCCAGCCAGCCAGCGCGGTAATTAAACTCCCAGAGTATAGAGGTCACGGCTCAGGCTGCGCGTGCTGCTGCAGCGCCGGTGGTGAGGCGACTTCCAGGCTGCGCCGGGCTCAATAAGAGATGCAGGCCCATTTATTTTCCTCAGGGAAATTCAGGTTGGAGGGAAGAAAACCAAAGAGTGTGTTGCACAGAATCCAACTGGACAGATTTGTTGTGTTGAAGAAAAATATCTAGTGTTGTAAAATGTTAATTATTGCAACAACTGGACTGCAAACAAACAGAAATCTACTGGAAGAGACGCTGAAAACACGAGTTGTTGACAATAATCTGATGAAGACGATGAGATGTGACAGAAGTCCGGTTGTTCAGTGCCAGATGTTGATTTCTTCAGGTTAAAGCTGCTGTTTTGTCTTTGGGAGGTTTGAAAATATTTCTCGAGATGTCTCAGAAAACATGGAGACCGTCTAAATCTGCGTAAACGTGGACGTGTTCAGAAGCTAAATGATGTTTAAAAATAATTTAATGTTTATGAATTAATATTGCAGCAACATCTACTCAAAGAGACTTTGTAGAAGTCAGACAATATTCTGATGAAGATCATCAAATATGATCAAGAAAAGAAACATTCTGTGGGTTAAATTTACAGTTAATTTGCAGGATAACTGGAATTAGAGACTCGTTTGGATTACGGAGCATTTACGTAGCGATCAGAGGCTTCAGTGTTTACTGTTGAGATGCAGCCTGTGCAAAGTGGACGTGTGCAGAAGCTAATCACAGTAATTCACGCTTATTTTCTAGAGGAGCGATGTTATTAAGCAATAAAGCAAAAAACTCAATCTTGCTGCTGCAGGAAAAGGAAGCGGACTCCACTGACGTTCATATTCACAAAACATGGAAACTGTCAGCGTGATTAAACTGATCAGAAGATAATGAAGTAAAAATGTTGAATGTGCATCGTACGACGCAGTGAGCAGCTTTTTAAAACATGTACACTGGATAAATTGAGGACTTTAAAGTTCCAGGATCGATGTGTTCAGAAGCTAATTGTTGTTCTGTTGATTACAGAACAGAGACTTTGTGGACTGAACAACAAACAACAGCAAAAACTACTTCATGGTCTTTTGAATGCTATGTTACGATATCGAGGTAATCTGATGACATGTTGTCGTGTTCAGTGTGGCTGTTCAGAAGCTAGTTGTTCATTATTCTGACTGCTGATTGTGCAGCAGTGACTTTATGAATCAGAATTTGAAGAACTGGACTGCAAACAACAACTTCTGGGTTCATTTTAAACATCTTCCTCTCGTCGTTTTCAAAGCGCGGCGCTGTTTGTCGTCCTCAGCAGGTTCAGTTTGGAGCTGAAGTCTGTGGCACACTTTGAAACTGAACCAGCAGCTTCCTGCAGGAGTTTAAGGTTACTTTATCACAGAGGAAAAACTGGCGCCGGGACAAAAAAAGTCAATAGAATTCTCCAAATAGTACTCTTACATTTAAATTCACAGATTTGATGGTGATGCATACTTCGCGCCTGGTGGAAGCAGGGCTATTCATCACGGCGGCGGGGAGAGTGCAGGCCGGGGGAGGGGAGGGGGGCCGGCTGTCCGCGGGCTCGGCCACCTTGATTAATGTGATTTGATCTTGACAGTGGACCCCTAATTCATCAAGACCTTGATCTAGCTGTCGCTCCCCCCTGCCTGTGCCAAATTCACCTAATTACAGGAACATTGCGCAGCAAATTAAGTGCGGTGTCATTTGTCGCCTGGCGCGGCACTTTATTATTCGCCCGTGGCAGCGTGTCAGAGGTCCCCTCCTTGATTGTCTAACATGACATCTCTGCGCCGTCCCCTTTATCATTGTTTGCATATACCGTAATGAGAGGGCTGGTTATTTTGTCAAGCCTGTCATAAAAAGCAGCCGAGGGGAAGCCTCCTTTTTCTTCCACGCAGCCACGGCGCTTATTCTTCCCTCGCCGTCGCCGGCAGATGACAGTGAGGCGAGGAAGGTAGCAGGAGGGAGAACACGAGCAGGAACACTTCCTCCTCTGGAGAACGTGTCAGAGGCCCAGATGGGCCGGGACGGGCCGGTTCTGATGGGTAAAACTCACATCTGATGTAAGAAAGCAAGTTATAGTTCTGTAGATGAAACAGAGGAAGAAGCCACGAATGTTAAAGAATTTAATGTTACATCCTGTTTTTACACCTCACACTGAAGCCCTTCAGTGTGTTTGTGAACCGGTCCAGTAGGTCAGCTGTTCAGAACCGGGCAGGCCAAAGGTCAGGAAGGTTAATGCATCCGAGGTTTTCTATCAAAGGTTTTGCAGGTTTAAGGAAATAAACAGTCATTCAGTGTCCAACATCCTGTTGGATGGACGGTCGTGAGTTGTTGTCAACGTCTGCAACACAACACACACGTTTCAGTCCATGTTTGTTTGGTTCTGAGCCACATGATGCTGCTTTAAAGGAGCAGTTCAGCTGAAAATCAGTGTTCAGTCCTGCTCTCCTCCCTCCTGATGATATAAAGTCGGATGAAGTCTTGTAGCCCACGGAAAAGTTGAACCAAAAGAAACACGAGGTCGCAGCTTATCTGTGGTGTGTAGAAACGTACAGAAGCCGGCTGAAAACGGAGACGGAATCAAACGTGATCAGTATTTTTAGGAAAGAATCAAACTCCCGACGGAAACTAACGCTGCAGCCTCTGTGATGTCCTACAAAGATTTAAAACACTGGCTTCAAACGGGCGACTGCTCACAGAAAGAGTCTCCGTCCGGCTTTGAAGACGGAACAAACCGGAGGATGAGACGGTGAAATGACTTTTTAAGGAGGCCATGATTTGCAGCGCTGTGATGTGTTTGTTTGTATCTAGGTCATTTCTTCCTCTGCATGAGGAGGGAGGCGTTCGGGGGTTTTGGGTTGGGGGTGTTGGTGGTGTTGCCTGTTAAGTTTGAGGCGTCCGCTTCACGCAGCAGCAGCCGACTCATAAACCTACAGAGGGAGTTTATTCAGCCGCACGCTGGACGGCGTGATTTATCTAAATCAGAGAGCTCCCCGAGCCGACACCGGAGACGAGACTCACTGTCACACTGTAATTCATCTCTGGTGCCGCCGAGAACTGAACACACACACACACACACACACACACACACACACACACACACACACACACACACACACACACACACACACACACACACACACACACACACACACACACACACACACTTGCACTGCAGGTAAAAAGCAACACTATGCATACTTTCACAGGTAATAACACACATCCATGTTCCTCAGAATCACTTTCACTGAGAGATTTTATCACAAGGCGACACATTTCACACTTTCTGCAACAGAGCTGCAATAATTAAAAGATTTGTTGACTATTTTTTATAATTATTTAATCGTTTTAGTGACTTTTCACGCAAAAATGGATAAAACTGAAGCTTCCAGCTTCTTAAATGTGACGATTTGCTGCTTTTCTTAACCAAAAATCTTTTTGTTATGGACGAAAAATGCCGTGTTTGTGCCGACAGGAGCGATCAATAATTGGCAAATTATAACAGGCAGATTAATTGATAATGAAAATAATCTCGTTGCAGCACTATTCTTACAGTTTTGCTCTGTTTTCAGTTAAAATTGTGTTATCAAACTAAATGAGCAGTTAGATGCCAAACGTTTCTTTGCAGATGACTTGAGACTCTAGTTGGAAGTCAAAGACTCGTGACTTGTTTTGTCTCGTATTGATAATTATAATCATAACTCAGTTCTTTGTAAAGGTGAGGTTGCAGGTAAGACTGCAGTGTGTTGGTGGGAATAAAGTCACTGACTTGTCTTCACTACAGACTCGACTTGGCCAAGAAAGAACAAATGACTCTGGACTTGTTTCAGACCAGAAGACTCGAGTCACGTCTGGTTGGATCTGGTCATAATGGTCCACAAACTGATGAGTTCAGCTGTTACTGTTAATGTGAGAGGAGAAACACGACATCACCACAGCAGGTTTGTGTTAGCTGATGATTATTTTATGGACGTTTTGGCACAGAGTCTGTGCTGTAACGCATGTATAAAGTCTCACACCTCATTAATGGTATTAATATCATGTCAGCAGCTGCTGGGCCAATAAAACAAATGTAAACAGCAGTAAATGGAACAGAGAATAAGGTAATGTCTGCCAGGAGGTGTGAGAGCTGACGCCGGATCAGCTTCCTTTAAACGCCGCCTGTTTCACATCATCCACACGGTTTATTCAGGCTGAAGCAGGGAGACTTTCACATGTTAGCAAAGACAGTTGGAGAAATATCGTGCTCCACTCTCAGTCAACATATTTTAGTCTTCAAACACAAAAACACAAGACAGCAACTTGTAATGTGTGGAAAGCCAAGATTTTAGATTTTAGAGGGGTAGAAGTTGGAAACGTCCCGACGTCTGGTGAAACACACTGCTGGAAACGTCCAAATGTCTTAATGTGTATTCGGTTCAAACAGGGCTGAAAATGTCCTGACTTCTCATCAGAAATATCCAATTTAGTCGCAACAAACATCGCCAGAAAATGTCCTGACGTCGCGTGAAAACATCTGGTTTTAATGTCAAAAACACAAATGTCTCGGTTTGTCGCCACAAACAGGGCTGATACCGTCCTGACTTCTCATTAAGAATATCATTTGGAAAAGTCCTGATGTCTCATCAGAAATAACCTGGTTTTGTCTCCACAAACATCGCCAGAAAATGTCCTGACACCTCGTTAAAACATCTCTCTTTGTTGCCATAGACGCAGCTAGAAAATGTCCTGACCTCTCGTTAAAAATATCAGGCTTCATTCCCACAAACTCTGTCACCACTAACACTGTTGGAAAATGTCCTGACTCCCTGTTAAAACATGTAGTTTGTTGCTACAGGATCTCTAGTTTTGTCACAACAGACACGTCTGGGAACGTCCTGACTTCTCATCAGAAGGTTTTGTTGGTTTCACTCTTACAAATGTTGCAGTGCAGTCTTGAACAGTGGTCTCTGGTTTATAATGTCTCCTCCACCTCCTGTTCACTCTCATATGAACGGAGTGAAGCTGTCTGTGTGAACGCTTCTTCACTGAGCGTCCTGAAGAGACAGACATCAACCCCCCTCCTCTCTGCGGTCTCAGCCCGGCGCCGGGTTACGCTCCAAAGGCCCGGCATTGTGTTCGCCCAGCGCCGCGCAGACGCCCAGAAAACCGACCCGCAGCCGGAGCCTCTCTGAATGTGTGAATGTTGTATGACTGGTTCTTCCGAGCGGCCTGGCACAACAAAGCTTCTCAGGCTGCACGTAGAGACAGAAATATTAATAGTGTTCGTACGAGTCGGACTGATTGTTGGAGCAGCTTGTTATCACGGTAAACAAACCCGATTCAAAGACAGACAGCTCACCTGCAGGCCGTTACATGATGAGAGCCTGAATAATTCACACACGCTGTGGGGATGATTATGTTTTTGGGTGGAAAATCAGATCTTTATCTTCTGCAAGAGAAAAACATTGCCTCACTCGTGATGCAATCCAACAGTGTGGCTGCGAGGTAATAAAGCCTTTGTTGGATGGCCAGCTCTGAGGACGGACCGGCGCCGAGATCCGGAGAACTCACCGGGTCTCAAACGCAACATGTAGGAAACATTCTGATCACACGTTCGATCAGAACATTTCAAATCTGTCGGTGCGTCGTTAGATCACAACAAGCAGGAAGTTCATGAAGTAGAGAAACTTTCCATGGGTGCAGAATCAGAACCGGACACTTCAGTGCCGTTCACAGCTGCTTGTTTGGGTTCAGTTGTGAGTAACTGTTCTTCTCCTGCACTGATCAGGAGCCAGCGTCCTGTAAAACAAAGATCTCAACGTCTGCTGCTTGTAATAGAGATACTTCTGAAATACTGACTCAGAGGGGGAGAACCACAGCGGTGTCAGCGTTACCTTCTTTTATCACGGTCCAAATCATCGTCCCGGCTCGACTCTGGAGATGAGCTAACGGATAAACGACACCGACGAACGCCCCGCGGGTTTCAGCGTCACCCACAGAGCTTCCTCCCTCCTCGTCTCCTCGTCTCCTCGTCTCCTCGTCTCCTCGTGACCCCGGTCTCACCTCCTCCTCTGACTCTCAGATCAAACGCTGACAGAGGAGCGGTGTCAGACGTGATCTCACTGCGAGCCTCGGAGGATCAGGTTTGCAGACGGATTACTCACAGACGAGTCGGGGAGCGTGGAGACACTTCAGGTGCTCAGAGACGAACTGTGTGAATCTCCTAATGTATTTCTCCTCTGTCCTCTCGTCCAGTCCTGCAGGTTTGGCCGGCAGCCCCGTCATCTCCGACATCTCCCTGATCCGGCTGTCGCCCGCCGCCGTGGCGACCGGCGACTCCCCCTTCAGCCCGCCTCACCCGTACGTCCACCCCCACATGGAGCACTACCTGCGCTCCGTGCACGGCAGCCCCACCCTGTCCATGATCTCCGCCGCCAGAGGACTGAGCCCGGCCGACCGTAAGTTCAGAACCAGAGCTTCTGTTCATACACAGGAAGTGACGTCTTCATCAGCATGTGCTTCCTTGTTTGGCAGGTGAAGCTGTGTGGTTTCAGCTTCTCTCTGGAGTTATTTTATGTGTTTCACATTGATTATTTTCTCTCTTTCACTCTGATCTTCTGACCAAAATTGTGACTTTAGGTTGATTTTTGGGTGAAAATGTCTCTAAACTGGCTCTAAATTGGCTTTTTTTCTACCTTTAGGGTGATTCCAGTTTCAACGATGTCCTTTTCTGTCACAAAGATCATTTGTTTTGTGACGTCTCCAGAAAAACAGTTCTGGAGATTTTCTCTGATGATTCTAAAATCTCTCTCTGACATAGATGAATTATTGTGGTGTGGTGTAAACCAGGACCTGGAGGTCAGGACCCCTGAATGGGTTTCAAGAAGACCCGAACGTCAGAATAATTGACTGAAGCTTCTAAAAACACTGAGCTAATGTTCTGCTGAGGTTAACGCACAAACTCCACTCAGTTAGGGTAAAAACAGATGGTGTCTGGTTGAAAATACCTGGTTCTGTCTCCAGGAACACGGCTGGAAATGTCTTGATGTTTTATTTAAGTTGAAACTGGAGGCGAACAACAGTCTCAGCGACATCTCCTATAAACATATTGTACAAATGTTGATATGATGCATATTTATGAAAAAGACGTCGCTTTGTTTTTGTGTTATAGAACTTTTGGTACATTTGAGTTTTAACTTTTATTATTACAGAACAAATAAAGATGATTGGAGTTGATTTTTAAATCAGGATCGTCACAGATGACCGAGTGTTTTAGTTTAACCTCAGTACGTTTCTCTCCTCGTGTCCCTAACAAAGGTTTGGTTTACAGTTTTCACTGGGAATAATTCAGAATAAAGTAAATGTGTTGGAGCAGCAGAAAGCTGTTTAACTGAACGACAGTGGATGAAATGATTCCTGCTGCTGATCTTTGAACACGACTGTATGAGTGGTTCTGCAGTGACCCGCGTCTCCAGGTGGATCCTTTAAAACAGATCTGTGGAGGCTGATGAAAGCAGGCCGGCGCTGGCCGGCGCTGGTCCAGGATGAGCGGGCCGCGACGACAACTCCTTCTTCAGGCTGAATTACAATAACAGATTGGAGCGCGGCGGCGGGGCCGCGTATAAATCTTCTTTTACAGTCTGTCAGCGGTAATGTGCCGATGCTTTTAAAGTTAAATAAGCGGCCGTGCGGAGGAGAGAGTGTCTGCGCTGCAGGGAATGCTAATAGCTGGTTGAAAGACGAGGTTTGGGAACGAAGGCCGTCGGCTTTCATGTCTGCCAGGTGACCTTTCTTTATCCTCCTGCGAGTTCAGACAACAGCCAGTCGTCATCTCTTCTTCTGCTCTCTGTCACATTTCCCACAGACGCTCCGGCCTTTATCTTCCTCTTCCTCTTCCTTCCTCAGCGCTCTGACGGAGGGAATGTGATCCTGCGACTTCGGCCATGAAGTCAGCGCGAGCGAGAACGTCTGCTGTGTTTTAGCTCGACGGTCTTAATGCGGTCTGAAGGGGCGGTTAGTGCAGCGAGGGCGGGAGCTGACGTGAGCAGGGGGGCGTTTGGTTTGCAGGCCGGAGTCGTCGGGGAGCAAACGGAGGGGTGGAAACAAATTCACACCGAACTGTGATTGGCTCTGACACGTTTAAAGACGCGGGAACAGGAGACGGACGGATTGTATATGAAACTAAACACGCAGACGGAGACAGAAACTTTAAACCTGCCGTGATCCTCGAAGCTACGATGCTATTAAACAGCAGAATGAACTGACTGCAGATGTTTTCTCATGTTTTAATCCGTATGAAGACACCGGAGATGATTATACGCCCGCCGAGAGCCTACAACAGCCAGTATGTGATCATATAAACCTTATTTCTCCTCTCTACTGAGCCACTTACACTTCAGCCTCCAAATGATTGATGCATCCTGTAGCCAATGAGATTTCACATCCAGTAATATATCGTTTATATCCGTTTTTAAAGCCTTAAACTAGGAAATGATGCACGTGTATGTCCTGTTATGCTTTTTGAACAGGCTGGTTTTGACTCTTAGCTGCACAAAGTTCATGTAAACAAGGAACTAAACATCTACAGTGAGTTTAGTGCTCCTGTAGCTCTCAGAACATCATGTGTGAAGGCTTTATTTTCAGTGATACTGTTGTTAAACTTGAGATATAAGTGATATGATGATGTTGTGGTTTTTAAAGAAGGCAGTGAGACTAAACCTGGTCCTGAGTGTCTGCCTGTTGTCCTCCTGAGCCTGAGGGAACAGCCCGGAGACCCGGACCAGGCGGAGGGGGCGGGAGCACCTGCACGGGCCGCTGCACATCAGCGACCCGCCCCGCCGGCCCCTCGGTCCATTCAGACATCCTCAGCGTGAGACGCAGGCAGCAGGAACTCACCCTCTCCCCCTCTCTGTCCTCCAGTGGCCCACGAGCATCTGAAGGAGCGAGGGCTGTTCGGACTCCCTCCTCCTCCTCCGGGGGCCGGTCCGGCTGAGTACTACCACCTGATGGCGAGCCACCGGAGCCCCTACGGCGAGCTGCTCATGCAGGGGGCCGGGGCCGCCGCCGCCGGGGCCCACCTGTCCGACTACATCACCCCCATCGACGGTGAGTAAACGTGGAGACTCAGCGGATGTTTTAACCTCTTTCAGCTCCTGGTTTTTGTCTTTTGTTCCACTCGTTGGTGAACATAAAGGAGACGTATTGGACTCCACGGGATCAATCGTGTTGATCAGCGTCCGTCAGCGTGTTAGTAACTTTATAAAAACGTGTTATTTCAGAGCTGCGTGGTGGATTTCTGCCCCCTAGTGGCCATAAATCCCTTAATGCAGCTTTAAAGTGAAGCTGGAAATCAACTTTTAGGTTATTTTGATGACGAACATGTTAAAAGTGGAGCTAGATTATTAAATCCTGAGCCTGAGGTGACGTCTTTAAATGTTGTGTTACAGTTTTGATTTTAAAAAAGACACTACATGTTCAGATTTGAGCATTTTTAACCAACAAATTCCTCATTCCTGACAATTTTTAGATTTAAAAGAATACGAAAAATGGATTGTTTTTGTGTTTTTAGTTGTTTCTCTCAGGTTGATGTTTCTTTTGTCTTTGCAGCTTCTCTATAAAACATCATGTAACCTGACAAATCCTTAATTTTCCACTACAGCAAACATAAATACTAAATGTTAATGGTTTGCTTGATGAAACAATTCATCATTTCATCAATAGAAACACTGAAAACACTCTCTCGTATTTTGTCCAATCAACTATGTAAAACACAATTATATTCAGTTTATTTTCATAGAAAATGGCGAAAAGCTGCAAATCTTGGTGGAGGAAACTAAAAGTCTGCATCATCTTTGGGTTTTTAAATAAATCCTGGTTTGATTTCTCAGCTGATCCGAACTTCAGACTGAGTTTTCTACACTGCAGGAGAAAAAACTGTCCCATCAGTAAAATCCACACATGAATGTTTGGAGGAGTTGAGGCGGCGGTGATTAAATTAAAGGACTCTTCAGCTGTTTGTGAAGCCGGCGTGGAGGCCGGTCCTGCAGCTGGAGTCCGGTCCTCCTCCCGTCAGCCCACCCTGCTTTGACACTGATTAAGGAGAATGAAACTCCCATCAGGCCGCTGGAGCTCAGGTGGATGATGAAACAAAGATCACAGGAGAGGCGTATAAATAAAAAAGGCCTGTATACATTTTTCATGTGCAGCTACTTCAAACGTTGGAGGACCTTCAGCTCAGCTCAGTGTTTCCACCCTGAGCCAGCACTTTTCCATAAACACCAGGACTTATTGTGCCGCTGCGAGTCCTCCGCTGTGCGGGCACGTCGGGTCGCAGCGGGCGTATTTAATGTAATAAACGCAGACTTTGATCCGGCGCTTCGCTCTGCGCCTTAAAAGGGTGGAGGTGTCTGAGAGGGAGACGGATGGCGGAGGGAAGTCCTGGTGATGGAGTCCAGAGAGGACGGCTGGTGCCAGCTTCACTCCTCCTGCAGCGAGGCGCCACTTCCTGTTTGTCTGAGCAGCGGATGGATGATTGGAGCTGCGTTCAGGGACATTTCTGTTGAGAGAAGCTGGTGTTGGCCTGGTGTGCGCGTAGGCAGGTAGAGTGTGTCCTTTCAGAACAGGTAAACTCTTATTACAGCCGGTCCGGTCGGGTTGAAAGGCTTCTCACTCCCTTAAACACTTCACAGCAGCTTCACTCCTGCATTCGTCAGTGAAACCAGCAGACTCAGGATCATAGATATACAATCAGACGTCACTTCTAACCAAACACATGTCAGAGGAAGACTTACAAATGTCACTGGTAACGAGGTGGAAGCTGTTTCTCTTCTCGTGCACCGATTCGCTGAGCTGAACAGCCAATCAGAGCGATTCCTGTGATGAGTCATCGTGCTCAATCTGCCAAAAACACGCCCAGCGTGTCAGGGAGGGCGTGGATGTTAGTCTGGGACCTGAAACATGCTGCGGTTATAAAGCTCACAAGTTCTGTTGCAAAGGAACCAACAAACATTTGATGTTGGCTTCAAGATGTGTCGTTGATTCATTCGGTCTGAAAGTGTCCAGCAGCTTCAACACGTCACGTCTGTGGGATGAGAAGTGAAAGACGTTCAGCTCCTGTAAGAATGTAAAACTCCACAAATCAAAGCGGCTCGTGAGACTGAAAACATGCGGTGAGTTCTTCGACGGTACAGTCGGGGGAAAGTTCACTTCCAGCCCTGGCGGCTGAGCGAGCGGTCAGCCCGGGTCGCTGCTTCCCCGCAGGCTGTGAATGAGCCGCTGTGTTGTGGTGTCTGAGGCCAAACTCCGGCTGCCGCGAGCGCCGGCAGGCCGCCAGCACGGTGAGGCCGTCCAGCCGGGCTCACTAAAGCTGTCAGAACTCTGTCTGCAGCCGGCCTGAACGCTGTGCAACCGCTCGGGCCAAAACAAACGCAGAGCATGTTCGGCTCCGACCCGCCAAAACGTCTTTGTTCAGTTATTCAGGGAAGCTGCCGGAGAAAAGTCACCTCACCTGCCAGCTGCAGGGTTTGGTTCCATGAAACTGTGGCACAGAACATTTTCTCTGTCGGCTGCGTCTTCTATACAAATATCCACTCAAACGTACTGTGAGGTGATAATTAATACAGTTGTAGGAAGAGAAACATCGAATAAAGTCCAAGAAGGAGTTTTTTAATTATCAGACTTTTAGTCACTTAGCGGAAAAGGAGTCAGTGTTGTGTACAAACTACGGTGGCCCTGAGAGTCAAAACACAACAGCACTACAGAAAACACTAAAGTGTTTTGTGGGGAAAAAAACTGATGTGATTTTACGAAACATTTCAGAAAACATGATTCTTTCAAATCGTTATTCTCTTACGTTTTTTGGCCGTCAGTGCTTTAGAGATGTACGGTGGCCCTGAGGGTCAAAATACAACATGTGACACACAGTGGCATCTCAGAAATCAGCAATGTTCCAGAAACCACACGAAAAAAAATTTCAGAAACCTCAATAACATTTTACAAAACACAACGACATTTCAAAGAACACAACAATCTTTTATGAAAACTCAACAATATTTCAGAAAATCCAAACATTTCATAACAAACTGCACATTCAACATTTACCCAGAATGCAATAGGAGTTTTGTGAGATCCTGAAGAAGTGGTTGTGTTCCCTGTAAATCTCCCGCAGATGTTTTTAATTGTTGTACATTTTGTGAAATGATGCAGTTTGGCTTTTTTTAAGCATTGTTGTCGTGTTTTGTGAGATGTTGTGTTTTGACCCTCAGGGGCCACTGTAGAGTCATGCAGAGTATGTGTGATCGCATCCGAAACACACAAAAACAGCGGTATGGCCCTTTAAGGGCCTTGCTCAAGGGCTCTGGTGTTGGACGAAGACAGAGCATTTCTTCTTCTTCTCCTGTTTCCCTGCAGCTGCGCCATCGTTTGAACCTGCAACCCTCTGGTTCCACACAGTTCAGCTACACACACACACACACACACACACACACACACACACACTCAGTGGCGGCTGCTGATATAAATCACAGTAGAGGGGGGAGGAGGGGGAGGGGGCGGCGAGCGGGCCGAGCCGGGCCTCTCCATTGGTCCATTTATCAGGGGAAGTGGCACATTAATAAACACATCTCCCCAGAGGTGAGAGGAAGTAACAGAGATGAATACGGCTGCCGGTCGAGAACGAGCCGCCGCAATCACAGATAACAAAAAAAAACACACCTGATCCTCCACACCTGCCCCCCCCTCGCCCCTCGCTCCCCCGCCGTCACCGTCACCCCGAGCAACGGCTCAACTTTAGCTGCTTAAATGTCCAAATTAGCGTCCCGTGACACCGCCCCCCCGACGGTAACGTCTGTGGTAATAAACCTCCCGAGCTGAGACGTCCCTCGAGGAGCGACTTGATGTTTTTCTCTTCTGTGGATTTGTTCTCTCATCATTCAAATTCCACATGTCCCAGGATGAAGACGTCTCCTCCTCCTCCTCCTCCTCCTCCGGGTCTCACAGCACCGGTTCTTAAACAGATAACATATGTTACAGATTTGTTCTGGAGGACGTACTTAGAAACAACCTTTTAGCCCCCCGTCATTAAGGACGGCAGTGAAAGCAAACACGGCAGGATTAATCGGTCGGGATGATTACACGGCGAGCTGCTCGCCGCTGCGGACCGACGCCGGTTTCTCTGACAGTCCGCGACAGGAAGTGACGGGTTGATCCACGCCAGATGTGGTTCGGATTCCAGTCTGAGCGGTCGGTAAAGATCCTGGAGGAGAGTTCACAGACTGGTTCTGTGTCTCTGAGGCCTCGAAACTCAAGTGATCTTCTAAAAATCTGCATTGTCTGTAATCTTTGTCCCTTTTTCCAGCGTCCTGCCACATCTCACTGTCACCAACTGTGAAACAAAGTGCTGTAAATCAACCATCTCTGATGAATCCAGAGCTGTAAATGTAGTTATGTCCAAATCTGAAAGTGTGGTTCAGTTTCCTCCGTCCTGTCGAGTTTACAGGAAATCTTTGGGACCTCACAGACAAATCAGACGCTCACGTTTCTTTATCAAACTAAAGTTAAACTCTGCATTTAAATGCTAGCTAACCGTCTTCTTCTTATGTTTGCTTCCTGTCACATCTCTTCACTCTTTATTATCATCAGCTGTGAAACAACGAAACAGTGTGAAACTAAAGAACGCACCAACCAAAAGTGTGTATTTAAGAAGCTGGCAGTCTGATTGTTTCCTTTGTCCTGTCAAGTTGACAGCTGCAGCTTTTAGCTTTGCTGCTAAAATGTTTCCTCGGTATTTTGTCGCAGTGACGTTACTGCACACGTGGAAACATTTCAGTTAATGAAAGCAGCTTCTTTAATCGTGAAAGTCGATCGTTAAAGAAAGCACCCGGTTTGTATCTGATCCTGTCCAGTTCACACTGTTCGTCAAATATCAGCTTTTTTTACCCTGAGAGAAAGAAAATGTTCCCATTTAAACGCTCCCTGTAGTCTTTGAGAATTATTCCTCCTCGATGTAAGTCAGTTATCAAGCTAAAATATTAGGGCTGTCAAACGATCAATTTTTTTAATCGCGATTAATCGCATTTTGTCCATAGTTAACTCGCGATTAATCGCAAATTAATCGCAATTTTTTTGGCACATTTTTTTCTGTTCTAAATGTACCTTAATGTATTTTTTCATGTTCTTAATACTTTTAACAACATAAGAAAGGTCAAATATGCTTGCATTATGAAAATGTTTATTCAACACTTCAAATCATGCAGGAAAATAAATCCAGGGTTGTCTGCTTTTGACGAGGGGGGGCGACGGGCTCTCTGCATCTGCCGTCTGTTTGGCTTGCAAGTGGTGTCCACTGACACTGCACGTTTTTCTTCTTGTCAATCAGTATCAGACTGATGGTCGCCATGGCTCCGGTGCAGCAAAACAATAAAAAGTACGACTTGAAATTCAAACTTTCTGTCGTGATATATTCAGAGGAAAACTCGGGAGAAGCAGCCGCTAGACGTTTCTCTGTTGACCCCACGAGAGTGAGAGAAACGGAGCTTCAGCGTCTGTCTGAGGAGGACAGCAGCAGGGCCAGGCTGCCTGCTGGAGGGAGGAAGAAGGCTAGCGAGGAGCCTGAGATAAACATGCGGGGACGAGTTATCAGCAAACGGGCACGCCACCAGAGAGTGTCCCGCAAAATGATCAGGGCGATGGCGAAACAAATGTCCGCCACCGTGAGTGACAGCAGAGATGAGGAGTTTGAAGCGAGTGCTGCTTTTCAGTCCGCCGTGTTTTTAACAAACCGCCAACCCTGCTTCTTCTTCTTCTGCCACCCTCTGAATCAAGACTACGGGTGCCGCCGACGGCCGTAAATCATACAATGCGCGTTTTTTTTTTTTGTTTTTTTTTAAATATACTGAGCGTTAATCGCGCGTTAAAAAAATTGACGGCGTTAAGAGGACGTTGCGTTAACGCGTTATTAACGCGTTAACTTTGACAGCACTATAAAATACAAAACATTTTTCTGTTTTTAGCTTCTGAAAATGTGAGGATTCGCATCTTTCTCGTGTTTTAAGTCATCGTACAATGAATATTTAAGTCATTTTGATAAACAATCATCTATATATTTTATCCGATGGCCAAACAGGAAGTTCAGAGCTTTTATTGTGTAGTTTTCTCTGTGTGGAGACGAGTTTAGATTCCCAGTCGTTGTCTGAATTTACATTTCGGCTCTGAGATCGATCACATCGCTCTGCATACATTTTCCCCGCAGTTGAAATCAATTCTGTGTAAATTGCCCTCATTTAGCATCGTGAAGCACAACCCAGCCCGCGTGATGTTTATCTGAAGTAATTACGGGGAATTATTGTGGGAAGATTGATTAGTTATGTCTGAATGTTAATGGGGTCGCCACATGTGGGCAGATGTCGGAGCTCCACGGCACACAAACATGTTGTTGTAGTCCTGAAACAGACGAGAGAAGAAGAAGAAGAAGAAGAAGACGGTTTTGATTTGAAGTTTTATCTTCTTTAGACACGTGAAGGAAACAGATGACGGATGATCTCAACCTGCTGATTTCATCCTCTGAGCTTTAATCACCTGATCAGTTTCTTTTCAAATCAGAATTTGTGTCACTGGGACAGTTTTCCAGCAGACTCCGCTGAGTAATATCGTCCGTCAGCCTCAGTTTCCATCAGCGTGAACACATTGTTGACTGTATTAGCTGTGAATCAATCTCAGCACTTATTGATAGAGCCGCTCGGCGTCCACCGGGTTCCAGTGTCGCGGGGCGGCGCCGGCGCCATCAATCACTCCGACCCGAAGAGGAGCGACCCGCCTGATACCAGGACTCATTCCTTCAGAGTGTTTAGAGTTTCACAGGGGAGCAGGAGACGTCTGCACAGCAGATCTGAAGCGATGTGGGGTATTTATCACCCCGCCACAATAAAATACCTTCAGCTGAGGAGACGTGTGCGCCGGATTCTTTAAATCTTACAGTGTGTTTGAACAGGCGACATTCAGCCGCTAACAAGTTAGAATGTAAATGTTTTTAACTTGAAATAAATAACTGGATCTTAGTGGCTTTTTGGCTCCAAGCTCATTTCTACGGTGGCCACGAGGGACAAAACTCAACATTTCACACAAAACGTTTTCTGGCAGGAAATAGTGAATTAGTTTGGGACTATTTTCAGCGGCGGATTAATCTACACATGGTGCTCTCATGAGTGTCTGTGATGCTGCTCTCATTCAGAGTACCTGATGTCTCACCTGTGGTCTCACCTGTGGTCTCACCTGTGCGTCCACAGTGTCGAGGTTCTCCAGCCCCAGACTGACGCCCAGGCTGAGCAGGAAGAGGGCGCTGTCCATCTCGCCGCTGTCCGACGCCAGCATCGACCTGCAGACGATGATCCGCACCTCGCCCAACTCGCTGGTCGCCTACATCAACAACTCGCGCTCCAGCTCGGCGGCCAGCAGCTCGTACGGACACCTGTCCGTCGGAGGCCTCAGGTAGCATCACGTACACCTTCATCTGTTTCCTTACACACTCCCTAGTATCCTTCCCCCCCATACCTCCTACTTTGCTTCCTTAACTACCTCCTCCTTGTGTTGCTTCCTGCCACAATGCTTCCTTTCCTTTGCATCTCATCTCCTTATTCCCTTCCTTCATTCCTTCCTAACAGTCATCACTCTTTCCTACGTTGCTCCTTCCTTCTTTCCTTCCTCCTCAACCCCACCTTCCAGTACCAACATGTGTGTGATGTGTCCTTCGCAGCCCGTCCTTCCCGTTCCCTCACCCCATCAACCCGATGGCCTACCAGCAGCTGCTCTCCCAGCAGCGAGGGCTGAGCGCCTTCGGCCACACTCCGCCCCTCATCCAGCCTCCGCCCACCTACTCCAGCCGCCAGCCGGGCCTCGGACTCTCCTCGCTGGCCGGCTCCGCCCTCAACAGCGAGCTGTCGTCAAAGGTACTCGTGTTCAGATCCGGTCCTGTTAGATAACAAAGGGACAGAAACATGAATGTGACATCCAGAGGTCTCTGAGTTCATCAGTCTGGTGTTCTGGAGCTCCTCCAGCTCGACGTTCGTGTTGTTTGGGTTCAGAATTCTTGAGGTTTGTGTATGAAAGGCTCTCGGGATGAATCAGCCCTCCGTCTTAAATCACATCTTTTCTCTCTGGAGTCTGGCTGCAGGAAATCCCCCTCTCTGCCTCCAGGTATTTCTCCCTGGCAGCTTCCACAACAACTACTAAACCAAACCCGAGTTTCTCTGCTGTGTTTGTTCTCACGGTGGATTATCGCCCCCTCCTCCCTCGCCGGGTCGCAGCCGACCCGTGTTTAGATCTGCGGTGTCAATGTGAGCGACGGCGTCCCCTCGGAGGTCAACTGTGAGTGGCTCAGAGGGAGAAGCTCCGCCCACGCCGTCCAAACTCCGTCTGTCTCTGATCCTGTGGAGTCATGATGTGTGGGGACGGTCAGCGAGGGCGGAGGAAGGTGGAGGCGCTGCACATCCGACCTGTCAGCTCATTTTTAGAGAAGTCAGATGCTTTTCTCTGGATTTGGAGATTCTTAATTCGTCACCTGAACTCACACTTCTTTACTTTCCTCATGAAATAAATCATTCATGAGATTTACATACATGTGATTTACCTTCAGTTTAAAAATCTGTTTAACTCGCAAACCTTTTTGAAAAGAGGACGTTCAGTTTTTAGTAGAGAAAATACTTTAAACTTGCAGAAACTGTTGTTTTTATAGAAGTCTGCTGATGTTAAACTGTAAAATACACACAGAGCTACATGAAGGAAAATATATGATGTGAGATTAAATAAAGACGTACAAACAAAATGTCTCTATGTGGAAAACTGTCAAAGATGTGAAAAATGTGTTATTTCTTTTAGATTGTATCTGGCAGTAATAGATTTATAGCAGAATTAATTTTAAACTGCTGGAGTGTTCTTATATAGACGTCGAATGAAGTTTGGAACAAAAGTTTTATTATTCATTCGTGCACAAATTATTCCGTCAGATTTTTCCACTGAACCTTTTTTTTTCCTTCCCGTCCTCAGAACCTGAGCGGCGACTCGGCGGTCAGCAGCACCGTCGACCCGATGATCACCAAAAGGTCAAAGGTCAAGACTGAAGCCGAGGGACTGAGGCCGCTGTCGCCATGTTCACCGGTACGAGTGAGAAAACACAAAAAACCAACAGTGAAGAAAACTGTAAATTGTTATTTTATTATTTGTTGTTCTGTTGAGCCTAAAATGTGTCACAGTGTCTTTGAAAACGACCGATGGTGCAAAATGTGTCATTTTTTAAAGAATGAATTGTTTGCAAAGTTTGGACATTTAATGTGAAGTCAGGACTTTTAGACAAATGTGAGGACTCTTAAGACGTCGGGACATTTTTAAACATTTGAAGAACATTTTGCAAAAATCAGTGAAACGTCTCCAAAGTTTGAGGGATTTTTGAGAAGCTTGATAAAAATTCAGAAGTGAAAAATGACGACTATCAGGAAATTTAAAGGAATAAGTTGGAGATCAGATTCAGAGTCAACAGACTGTCCTGCAGGAGGACAGTTCTGATAAGTGAGGACATGTTAGTAATTAAAGACGAGGGCGAGGACGTGTTTAAAGCGATGACCTGGCGTTCCCCTCGGCGGCTGGCGGCCCCGGGGAGCCGCCGCCTCCCGTGACCCCGATGTGAAACGTCTGGACGGAGAAAAACTCCACATGATAAGAGCTTTGCATCCATTGGTTCGGTCGCTCCGCTGCCTCCTCGCTCCCCGGCCACTGTAAACTGTGCCAGAGCACTTCATTTTCATGAAATATTGGCCGGGCTTTATTGTCATCTGAGGAGCCTTTTTCTCTCTCTTTTGACAAATTTGCGGCTCCTCTCCGATAGCGAGGCAGGTTTGGACTTGATGCATGAGGACGGCGGAGCGCGCCGTCGTCTTGGGGCCACCAGAATTGATGAAGATAGCGTGCGTGGGGCAGACAAACATGCTGCAGTCAGCACGTTGTGTGTGTGTGTGTGTGTGTGTGTGTGTGTGTGTGTGTGTGTGTGTGTGTGTGTGTGTGTGTGTGTGTGTGTGTGGAGCTGTACAGGAAGCCGGGTGGGACAAGCCGTGTGTCAGTTTGTGCGGCGCTCTCGTACGACTTCAGTCTCAGACGGCGAGCGTGACCACGTTGTGTTAAAGCATTTTAAACAGTTCTGTGGTGACGGATCGTCTTGTGAAGCGAGTCCAGAATATTTGGAACGTTAATTTACGTGAAGAGGTGATCAGATGTGTGTGATGTCTGAACATTTAGGAAAAATCTTTGTTAAATGACGTGTAAAGACGCTGGAAGTTCAAACATTTCTGGGATTTTTTTGGGACTTTTTGAGCAATTAAGACATTTTGGAAATCGAGGATAAGAGTAAAAAAGAACTTTTGGGATACATTTAGTCGAAGTCAGTGTGGGTATTTTAAAAGTATGAACAGCAGAATGTTTGTGAAGTTACAAGTATTTACCAACATGTTCTGGGAGTCGTAGACGAGGACATATTTATAAAAATGTTAAAATGATTCAGGTCCTTTTTTCTTGAGAGTTACGACTTGGATTCAAAGTTCAGGGTTTGTAGAGAACAAATGTTTTCACAGATTTTTATATTTTTAGTTCCCACCTTGTTGAAGAGTCCTGCCGCTGTGATCACTCTCTGATCGTTTGCTTTTGTCTGAAACGTGACGATCATATTTGTGTGTTTGCTGCGTTAACGTTCACGCTGCCTGGATTAGAAGGAGCGCTGTAAACACAGGAGCTGTGTGTGTGTGTGTGTGTGTGTGTGTGTGTGTGTGTG
Source organism: Diplodus puntazzo (assembly GCA_963678695.2). Lineage (NCBI taxonomy): Eukaryota > Metazoa > Chordata > Actinopteri > Spariformes > Sparidae > Diplodus > Diplodus puntazzo. The sequence continues at coordinate 1,845,114 of OZ023178.1, forward strand.
TGGTTTTGTGTGTGTGTGTGTGTGTGTGTGTGTGTTTGTGGTGGAAGTTGTCAAAACAAATGTGATTCCAGCCTCTTTAACTTGAGAGCAGCACGATGCACTTCAGTCTGTAATTTACTGTCTCTGGTGATCCTATCAGGTAAAACACATGAACAAACAGCTGGATGTGACTCCAGCAGCTGGAGTTTAACACTGAACGCTTCCACATGTGCTGCTGACACTCTGACTGCAGGACAACTGTGAAGGGCCACAGAAAAACACTCGTGCCAGCTGCTTTTTACAGATTCTCTGTGTTTTTTTTGTGTTCTCCACAGAACCATCACGGCAGCCTGTTGGACCTGAAGGACGACGTGGACCGGGACGACTGTAAGCAGGAGCCGGAGGCCGTTTACGAGACTAACTGCCACTGGGAGGGCTGCAGCAAGGAGTACGACACGCAGGAGCAGCTGGTCCACGTAAGAGTGTACAAACACACACAAACACACACAAACACACATTCACACTGCAACAAGAGCTTCAACAAACAAGCAGAGCGCCTGTGATCCTCAAATTATACATGTCAAACTAAACAATACAGAGCACGAAGAAAAGATGATCCGCATAAACATGGAAATAAAAAATCTGCTTAGTCGTCCCGCGACTGAAATACACTGAACACTGGAGACCAAAGTACACAGACCTGTCTCCATCACTCTTTACACAGACCTGTCTCCATCGTCTTTACACAGACCTGTCTCCATCATCTTTACACAGACCTGTCTCCATCATCTTTACACAGACCTGTCTCCATCATCTTTACACAGACCTGTCTCCATCATCTTTACACAGACCTGTCTCCATCACATCTTTACACAGACCTGTCTCCATCATCTTTACACAGACCTGTCTCCATCATCTTTACACAGACCTGTCTCCATCACATCTTTACACAGACCTGTCTCCATCATCTTTACACAGACCTGTCTCCATCTTTAGATTATTCACAATTCACAAAGATCAGGATGTGTTAGCTTAGCTTAGCATAAAGACTGGAAACAGGGGGAAACAGCTAGCCTGGCTGTCTAACGTTAAGACACACACCAACAACAAACACCACTAAAGCTCACTCATTTTCCATCTGCCCAACACTCTGTGCAAAGTGTCTGGCTATATTGCAGGATGGTGCTGCCAAACCTGGCAACCTCTACAACTTTCTGCTTTGCATTTTGTTTTTAAATCACTTTCCAACAAATTAAGGAGAAAAAGAGAACAGAGTTGACTCTTCAAGCATGTTTCTGGTGACCAAAAGCATCCAAGAAATGCTGAAACTGATTCCTCCTGGAATCCAAAGAGAAAAGCAGCGTCGCTCTGCCAGCAGAGAGGAGAGGAAGTGATGGAGTTTACGGGAAATGTGGTCCTGATTTGCAGAAAACAATAGCTAACAATACTGCGGGCAGTCGCTGCGACCACAGTCTCATTTGTTTACAGGAATCACATCAAAGCGTCGCAGCGATGTGGACAATGAAACGCTGATGTTTAAAATGCCACACATAGCAGCTCCAGCCGTCTGTAAACAGTCGCAGAGGTGAGCGGCTTTATGGGAGATTTTCTCCAGACAGGACGAAGAATGAAGTTTAATGAATGATGGACAGCATCGCCCCCCAGCAGGCCTCACTAATCCCCTCACCCTGCTGCCGCTTTTCTCTCTTTGCTTCACTGGAAGTGAGGAATGCTTAAGACCCTTTTAACCAAGACTCTGCTTGTTGTGATGGGAAGAAGAAAAGGAAAAAAACGGAACTGATGACGGTTTGGAGGTCAAACAGACGACGGCAGGAAAAAACTGCAAATCGCAGATAGAAGGAGAATTCAGAGGAGTCATGAGATCAAATCTTATCAAGTATTATTTGTTTTGGATTATTTATTTCAACATATCCTGGATTGATTTTGGGATTTAAGGGTCACAATCAGCAGTCAGCCATGGAGAGAGCTCCTAATGTGAAGCTGTAAGATCTGTGAATACAGCGGTTATAAACACAGAATGATTGATGATGTTTTACAGCAAAAGAAACCAAAGAAGACGAGTAAAGAGGAGGATGATGAAGTGCTTCAAGTCCTGGAAATAACATTCAGATCAGAGTTTATCCACTTTTTCTTTAAAAGAAATAACTTAAACTGAGATTACCAAACAAAACTTTACATTGTGGGAGAATATTCAGATTTGACTGTTAATTCCGACTTTTATTTTGGCGGTATGGAGAGTCTACGTGGTCCTAATTAGCGGGGCTGGAACACTTTTCCTCTGCTGCAGCTTCCTTTGAGATTTACTCTGATAAGATGGATTTCTACAGAGAAATCCTACCGAGAGCAACATGAGAGCCTCTTAGTGGACAACTCTCGCCAGAAAACCTCTCATTTCTCTGCATGTGTGTGTGTGTGTGTGTGTGTGTGTGTGTGTGTGTGTGTGTGTGTGTGTGTGTGTGTGTGTGTGTGTGTGTCCCACAGCACATCAATAATGACCACATCCACGGAGAGAAGAAGGAGTTCGTGTGCCGCTGGGACGACTGTTCGCGGGAGCAGAAGCCCTTCAAAGCTCAGTACATGCTGGTGGTTCACATGCGCCGACACACAGGGGAGAAACCACACAAGTGCACGGTGGGTAACGGATGGCCTCGGCGCCCCACGGGTGGCGACACACACTCTCTAAAACACCGGCAACACACACACACACACACTGTCAGTAAAACACACACACACACACACCCCTGGGATGGCTGGATTGAAGATTTCTTTCTTCTTCTACTCATCACAGATTATATGAATGCATTAATCTTACAGCAGCTGCTTCATCAAACATCTGGAAGGATTAAAGGAGCAGTTCACCCCCCAAAAAATTACTTTTCTGGAGAATTGTTTTTAAAATGTAATAAAAACGATAGTAATAAAAGAAAATCCTCCAAAACTCCATTTAAACTTTGCTGAATTAGCTGTTAGCACTTCCTGTTAGCAGTGTGTTCATGGATGTACAGACAACTATCACTGGATCACTGTGTGACTGAAGAAAACTTAAAAACATGAAGTTTCTAAGGCAAGTTCTGCACATGTAACAAACGATATTCTTTCTGGGATTGCTACACATTAATGGATGTAATTGTGATGGACTGATGGAGTAAGTAACACTGAATATAAAAATATGTGATGAGTGATTCAAGAAAAAAGACACTCCTCAAATGTGCAGAACTTGCCTTAGAAACATCACGTTTTTAAGTTTTCTTCAGCATCTCAGTGATCCAGTGATAGTTGTCTGTACGTTCATGAGTTCACTGCTAACAGGAAGTGCTAACAGCTGATTCTGCAAACATTTAATGATGTTTTGGAGATTTTTTTCTTATATTTAAGTTTTAAAACACCTTCCCAGTTACGTTAATTTCCTGTGTGTTTATATATAATATATAAACTTCTTATTCTGAGGTCCAAGACAGAGAAGTTCCTGCCGTACGTCAGAACAGATCAACACCGCTTGTTTCTCTTCCTCTGCAGTTCGAGGGCTGCTCCAAGGCCTACTCCCGTCTGGAGAATCTCAAAACTCATCTGCGCTCGACACACCGGCGAGAAACCGTACGTCTGCGAGCACGAAGGATGCAACAAAGCCTTCTCCAACGCCTCGGACCGAGCCAAACACCAGAACCGGACACACTCCAACGAGGTACACGAAACTGGAACTTCACACAGACTTTCTAATAGAGAGATCCGTAAGAAATTCTGTCAGAGGGAGATGAAACACGTGTTTGAAGGTGAAGCCTTCTGTCACTCTGAACAGCACTGTTCCCCTCATCTTCTCCACATCAAGACAATTTCATGTCAGGCAGTCGCTTCACAACTCCTGTGTGCGTCGTTTGAGAGTAAATAATGAGGTGTAGACATAATGAGCACGACGACCCACGATGCATTAGGGCAAATCATGCTCACCGCCTCCCTTCCGCCCTGCTGAGGCGGACCACCTGCAGACGGCGAGGAGAAAATGAAACCTTGCAGCGTTTCAGAAACAACAAGTACTGCACACAGACCTGCACAGTGACATCAATCTAAATATGTGTTTAATGTGTGTTATGAACCAGAAGAAGAGAGTGATTTTAGAAAAAAAAAAGACGCTCTTTACATGTGCAGAACTTGCTTTAGAAACATCACATTTTTAAGTTTTCTCCAGTCTCACAGTGATCCAGTGATAGTTGTCTGAACGTCCGTGAGCACACTGCTAACAGGAAGTGCTAACAGATAATTCAGCTAACTTTCAATAGAGATTATAGAGATAACATCACCACTAGATGCCACTCAATCCTACACACTGGACCTTTAATCAATACCTGTATATATTTCTCCGTAGAAACCCTACGTATGTAAGATCCCCGGCTGTACGAAGCGCTACACGGACCCCAGCTCTCTCAGGAAGCACGTGAAGACGGTCCACGGCCCGGAGGCCCACGTCACCAAGAAGCAGCGTGCCGACCTGCCGCCGAGGCCGCCGAGAGAGAACGGCGAGAACGAGACGGGGAACAGAGACAGAATCCAGAGGGAGGACAAGATGTCCGACAGCAACAGCTCCCCCCGAGGCGTGGAGGACTACCTGCACGTCAAATCCATCAAGACGGAAAACTCTGTGGTGAGAACACTCAGAGAGTTGATTATACATTTGTAACGCTTTTGAATGCCCACTGTAACTGCTTCTGACATTCAGCTGAAGACGTTTGAACACACTGAAATATTTATTATTTATTCTAGCTGATTTATTTTATGCAAAAATAAGATGCACACAGGGCAGATGTGATGTACCAATCCACAATATGTTAAATGGTGTTTAATTCTGTCGCCTGTGGAGAAAGTCCCCAGACTCCCTTTAAAAAACGCTCGATTTAGTGAGTTGTTGAGTTCAGGGAACTTTACAATGTTGGAAACACTATCCACGAGAAATTCACAATCTGTGCCATCTTGTACATTTTTTAAAAACAGGTTTACATCTTTCAAAGTAATATTTGCTGAAGCTAACGTTTTCATTGACCTTATCTTAGCACTTTTACTAGCATTAGCCAAAACTCCTTCTACTGGTTGTGATTTAAATTTACAAGAAGAGTACAACAAGATTAAATCACATTATATTTCTTAATGTCTTTATTTACACTAACTTTGTGCACATAAAACAGTCGGCTCAGGTGGAAAACGAGCCCGTACATTTCCATGTTCAGGCCTCTTTGTTCAATCCTTTCCTCTGCTTGCTGCTTGACTGTCTTGATTTTTCTCCCTTTCCTGACTTTCCTAATGGACAGACTTTACTAAGGTGAGCGCACCGATGCTTCCCCTTTAATATTTTGACCCATCTTTTAACATCTTTCACCATTTCCGCCGTCACATAAACTGTTTCATTCCAAAACAAGATGACAAATTTAAAAATAAAGAGAGGAAGTGCTGGGGCTGCATGTCATCTCTGAAGCCATGTACGCCACTTTTCCTTGACACCGGCAGTTTAAACCGACAGTGGAGACCTATCAAACACACGTCAGAGCCTGAACATGATAAAAGCCGCTCCAGGATTAATATTCAAACACTGGGAATTGGTTATGGCGCTCTGTGCAAACAGAGCCAACTATCAAGCTGTGATCACGACAGCAGCTTTTTAGCAGCGAATATATTAGAGACTGTGAGGAAACTGAGGCTGGTCGAGGTTCATTTAGAGAGATATGCAACCGCTATTGTCTGAGGGAAAGAGATTAAATACAACACTTTTACACTACGATGCAGAAGTCTCAGATCAGGAGCTGTGAATTTCAACTTGATGTCTTTGTTAGAAACGATTAGAAAACAGATTATGACAGCAACTACAGTCAGAATAATGATTTCAAAGTGCAGGCCGAGCCGTGAAGTTTGGCTTTATTTGTTCCCAGGAGAAATAAAGAACAAAGCAAAGGGGAAAAAAAACCTGCAGGTGAAAGAGAGCAAAGCCTCGGAGGATTTTCAGTGTTAAACTAACTGAAACAAGTCGCTGACAAGCAAAGCTTCTTGCTCACCTAAATGTTCAAACAGCCTCCACACTCACAGCTCAGTTTTTGAAAACGTGATCACATCTTGTGATGATCGCTCTGGCACTCTGGCTCGGGCTCAAGCAGCCTTTCATCCTGCCCATTTCTAATTCACAGACAGACTAAGACAGTCTGTAATCTGTGGTGCACCCCCACCTCTTCACCCCATCCCAAAAAACACTCATTATTTACAATTAAGCCGGGGGAGGATAAAACACTCAATGATTCACTGTTCTCTGTGCCAAGTGAAGAGCTGTTCCACTTTTGTTCTGCAGAGAAAAACTGTTTCGTTGGACAGTCTTTTTTCTTCTCTTTCCTCTCTCCAGATGTATCAGTCCAGCCCTGGCGGTCAGTCATCATGTAGCAGCGAACCATCACCACTTGGCAGTGCCACCAACAATGACAGTGGAGTAGAAATGGCGGCGCACAGCGGGGGGAGCCTGGGGGACCTCAGCACCCTGGACGACCTGCCCTTCGTGGAGTCCTTGGGCTGTGATGATTCCACCGGTGGGGTCGCAGTGTTGGGGCTCCACTTCCGAAAGCAGCTCGGCACCTGCCAGCGCCTGGAGCATCTGAAGAAGGAGAAGCTGATGACAGTGAGGGACTCGTGTCGGTGGGCCGGCAACCCAACGCCCCAGGTCCTCGGCACCAAGCTGCCACCCATACCAGCAAGCGGTGAGTAACAGGACAAAGAAGATGGTTATAATTTGTGTAGAAGACATGGTGTGTTTGTCCCAGCGAAAGAAGTGTTTACTGACGGACTAAGAGCTGTCCACTTGTAATCAGATCCGCCAGGATGGATGGTAAAACCAGGTCTGAAAGGGGTCTTTGACTACTTGGGGGCAGAAGAACTCCAAAACAAGCTCCCAATTTAACAAGACACCCCACACTACTCTCCTTTTAGCTCAGGTTACTCTTACTCTCACTGCTAGATGTTCCTCTTTGTCCTAAGATTGAGTGTCTGACATGTTCTGTTCTGTTCATATGTTCCTTCACAGGGTCCCTCCTGGAGAGTCCACGTATGGGTGGTGGTCTGGTGTCCTTCCCTGGATCTGGCTTGGGTGATCTGAGCTCTGGTAAAACGACTTTGCTGGAGAACCTTTCCGAGCGCCGCGACAGCACCTCCAGTACCCTGAGCTCCGTTTACACCCTCAGCCGCCGCTCCTCAGGCATCTCCCCGTGCTACTCTAGTCGGCGCTCAAGTCAGGCCTCACAGTTCAGTGCCAACCGCCTTAACAACCTCAGCTCTGCTGACTCCTATGACCCCATCTCTGCAGACATCTCACGCCGCTCCAGTCAGACCAGCCAGTGTGGGGGAAGCAGCGGAGGAGGAGGAGGGTACGGAGGAAGGGGCTTACCCAGCCCCCTCAGTCTGACCCCTGCCCAGCACTACCGCCTCAAGGCAAAATATGCTGCTGCCATTGGAGGTGCACCACCTACACCTCTTCCATACATGAAGACCAACACAGCCCTTTATGGCGACTCCCAAGAATCCTCCACCACCTACAAGGTACCCTCCAGGCAGTACAGCAGCTACAACACACGGAGCGTGATGCCTCATGAGGTCCCGTCCAACATCCCCCGCAGAGCCAGCGACCCTGTGAGACGCCTGAATTATCACAACCAGCCCCAAATGCAGCGCTACAACAGCATGGGAACTCTGAGCAGAGGGGTGACCATGCAGCCCCATCCACCTCCAGGCTGCCTGCGATCGGATGGTAGTCCCCACCGCCACCCTCACAGCCTGCGACCGCCCAGCATCACTGAGAACGTCACCATGGAGATGATAACTGGTGAAATCTGTGAGGAAGACCTGATACTGTCAGACAACAGAGACACAACCACTCAACAAGCACTGGTCCCCAACTTTCAGAGAAGGATGGCCATCGTTAACCTACCCAGTCCAGTTAGCATGAGTCCAGGGCAGCAACGACAGATGGGTCCATCTTCACCGAGGGACTGTAAGGCCGATGGTCAGTGGAACAACTCCTTGGGACCCATGGATGCCAGCCAGGATTACTCCAAGCTACAGCTTCATGGGAACCTTGCTGTCCTCCAGCAGAACCAGAACTTTGGATCTTTACACAACAACCAGCAGATGATTCAAAACCTCGTCAACACAACGCAGCAGAGATGCAAACAGCCGAGTACCGAACCGGAAGCGAACCGCTTCCAACAGTCAGCAAATCTCAATGAAGGACTTCGCTCTCAATGCAGGTTCAACATCAGTCCCTTCGATAAGAACGGGAACACCACTTATCCACCTTGCAAACAGGAGCCAGTCGACATGGAAACTGTTAACATGCACTTTGCTGATGCTGGTTTTCAGCCTGTGCAAGTTAAAATTGAGGACTGTGATGGATCAATCATGATTTCTGATCAGCAGAACTGTAACATGAACCCCCAGATTCCCTTGCAAACTGGGAATCTCCAACCAAGGCCACCAACACTACCGAAATCTCTGAACAGGCACCTTTCAGGCCGAAGGTGTCACAGCAATCGAGGCATCCAAGTCATTCCAACGAGGATGCAGCCTCCAAATTACCCAGCGCCGAAGTTTTAGGACTTTATTGCGAACAGAACTCTGACGACAACGCCTTGTTCTACACAGGGCAGATTCAAGTATTTGAGCCAAACGGGAACTTGGACCCTCTGGTGAATATACCTCCCAGTCCTCCTAGTTCAGGCAACAACCAGGCGTCCAGGACTGTAGACTGTACTGCACCACTGGTGCAAACACAGATAGACTTTGATACCATGCTGGATGATGGGGATCACTCCAGCCTCATGTCGGGAACCTTGAGTCCTGGTCTACTCCAGAGCTTGTCCCAGAGTTCCTCTCGACTGACGACGCCGAGGAATTCAGTCACGTTGCCGTCTGTGCCGCCAGCGACGGGGAACATGGCCATCGGGGACATGAGCTCGCTGCTGACTGCTCTGGCAGAAGAGAGCAAGTTCCTGGACCTGATGTCTGAGCAGAACTCTTGAACTCCTGATGCACAATAAACATAACTTAAAACTGATGTGATCGTGTGCCAAAAAGCCTCCGCAGTGTGTGACTCTTGGTTTCCTGTACAGTCTCATTTGTTAATTATTTAAAATGGCCATTTTTTAATCTTTTTAAAAAGCCATATTTGAGGTTTTTTTTTGCCTTAGGCAGTAAATATGACATGAACAACAGAATTCTTTCAGTTGTCTGCAGTAAGATCAGTTTACTAAGTGCCTGGCTCAGCCAAATGATGACATCTAAATGTGTGTAAATGCAACCAGGTAATCGTCTGATACCTACATGTTTGATTGTACCATCAGCACCGACTTGTTTTTACACTGTAAATTACTTGAGCCGCTGTATCAACTCGCTCGTCTCTGCTCAAGGAGAAAACAGTCCAATCATAGCAGCGAGTCATTATTCGATCGCTGCGTTGCTGCTGAGATTAACTGTGACATCTCAGCGTCAGGCATCAGAGACTTGATTTGTGACTGAATTATGAACTCATGCATTGATAAATCGGTTGTGCTCCGGCAGCGAGACGAGAGAATCAAACTTTTTTTTCTTTTGTACATTATTAAACCAGTTTGTTGTGCTGGATGAATGTAAATATCATTTGTACATTTTTAAGAAATACAAAATTGACATTGATTTTTTTAAACAAGCTCTGTCTGTGTTGTCCTTCATACATACAAACGTCTCTTTCATTGGTTTTATGTTCAGAAAACGTCTTTTAGGCGTTACAATTCTTTAAAAAGATGGAGGGTGTTTTACAAAAAACGGCTTCCACAAAAAGTTCCACAAACAAATACGAGCGTTCAGCGATTCAACGAGGCAACAAAAGATAGAAATTCATTTCGTTTCAAGGTTTCTCAAATCTGTCCAGAGTGAACCCTCTTCACAAACAAATCAATAAAGGATCTCTGGTACCAGTCAGCTGATTGTCTGGGAGTGATGCTGCAGGCTAATGCTAAGCTAAGCTAGCTGTGTCAGGTGTTGTAAGTCTGAAAGTCAGCAGAGATGGAGGGAAAAAGAAAACATTAAACTCTGCTGGTGTCATTATTCTGTCACCGTGACATCACAGAGTCAACATGTACTTCACAATGAAACATTAAAGCAGAACATGAAGGCGGTTCTGGTCTCAGTGAGCCGACGTCCAGGCCGACAGCTCCCGCTTCTTGTAACTGAGTAAATATTATCCTCCATCAGTCCGTCCCTTCATTTCCTCCTGCAGGAGTGTTGATCGCTTCAATAATTCAACAACACAACTTCAGTCTTTGAAGCCGCTCCTGCACGCCCTGCCGACAACGCACTTTCCTCAAACCTTTCTTGTCGAGTGTCAGAAGCGGGGCGCCACGTGTTCTTGAGACGCCGCTCGACCTCTTTGAAATAACTTCCCCTGACCTCGTCTCACCTCGCCAGGAAGAGCGGGCTTGACATAATGTAAATCCTCACTCGGAGGCTGATGAAAAAGGACGCTAACAGGAGGGGAAAAGGCGAGACGCGTGCCGAGCGGCTGCTGCTGCTGCAGTTAGCCTGTGTGTTCTCCAATATTAGCTGTGACAGAGCGGCCCAGAGGACGCCGCTGCAGAAACCACATAAAACAAAGCAGCCGAGAGGTTCGGGCGACGCAGCGCTGAGCGTTAGCGAGAGGAACAAATGATTTTAGTCTGTCAGGGAATTCAGCCGAGGATACGTTTGATCTGGAGGTTGTGATTGCTTTTGCCACTGGAATTCCTTATTCTCTCAGAGATGTGAAGTGGGAGAGAAAACAGCCCCGGGCTGTGAAATCCGAGCAGGCCTCGAACAAGAGGTGGAGATAAGACGTGCAAAGATGGAGCATTAGCAGCACCTTCATTTATTGATGGAGATAACTGAGACGGAGAGATGAGAGGACGCGAGGTCATGGATTATAAATATCATCCTGGTGAGAGAAGAATGGATTTCATCACAAACAGGATGATTTTAGTCACATTCTGCAGCGTAGCGCTCGTTAATGTTACGAAACAACTCAGTTAATTCCTACAGAGTCAGATTCAAATCAGCTGCAGGACTGAAGGAAGAAGAAGAAGAATATCTGCTGATGAGAACAGCAGACACCTCGTTACATCTCCAGCTGATTTCTTACATGAAGACGATTAATTTTTGTAATAAAATGTTCAGATTTTGTCTGTTTTAATATGCAAATGAGGTGTTATCTAGTTAAAATGCATCAATTTCCATAATGTGCAGAACAGAAATCACAGGTTCAAAATCCTTGTTTCATTTTGGTGACACATTAAAGTCAAAAGATTTTTTACTGACGGAATTTTGTATAAATCAGAAAAACCAAATTCTGCCAGTTTAAGAAAAAACAATGGAAACTTAAAATATATATATATATATATATAATATATATATATCTTCCCATGGCATGTCATAACTATGAGAAACATGTTAACTGTCAAAAGACTGAAGACTTAAACTAACAGATATCACCATGAAACTCTCAGTTACTTATTTATAAGTAACAACTCGTCATGTCGTCTGTTTCATGTCTGGTCGACTGCCGAGCATTTGAAAACATGGAGGCCTGAGCAGGAAGTAAACATCCACACTGTAAACAAACAGAACGACTGACGAGTCGACGTTTGCCTTCACATCGTTCCTCCTGATGTCTTTAGTTTCGGTTAACTGTGGCGTCAGACTCATACTGTTGTTCAGCGCTCAGCTGATGACTGATAAAGGACATTTACTGCACATCATCCCTTTATTTCACTAAATCTAATAACATAGTAAAAAGGGCACAATCGAGGCAAAACAAGAAGCAGCTGAGCGCTCTGACATCCAGGATTTGAGGCCGTGATCATGAAAAGTGTTCACACAGATTTTCACTTCATCTGCAGAAAACTGAACAGAAAAGAGCCTGATGTAAGAAACAGGTCACACTTTAATCTGCAGCTGAACTCTTGACAAGAGGCCCGTTTGACTTCCTCTGATTTTAAAAACACAACAGAAACGCTCCTCATCTCTAATCAGCTCTTCAGGTTTAACGAGGTGATCTCACTGCAGGGCAGTAAACAGGCCGTCTGCTCACTTTAAAGGCCTTCGCAGGAATGTGTTTTACAGCGAGCTGCATTCTCCGACATCTCTCGGGGCTCCGAGTTAGACGGACTCTTTATGAGCGACACGGTTTTCAAAACACCCAGACGAACCTGAACGCAGCTGCCGGAGCCGCCGACAGCAAAGATTAAAATGTGAAGAATGACCAGGGATATGTTCAATATTCACATTTCATTATGTTGCAACTTTTTGCAAGTTTATTTTAGTTTTATTTTTTATTTAGTGTTGTGAAAACGCCATGTTTATGGTCTGGTTAGGTCTGGGTGCAAAAACCACTTTGTCAGAGTCCAGAAATCATTATGTCTTGGCTGAAAGTACCAGGTTCTGTCCCCTGTAAACCCGGCTGGAAATGTCCTGACTTCTCATCAGAAACAAACAATAACAAAGCTCAAAATGTCCTGAAGTCTTATTAGTTAGTTTCTTAGATTTGTCGAAACACATGCAGCTGGAAATGTCCTGACTTCTCATCAGAATCAAACAATAACAAAGCTCAAAATGTCCTGAAGTCTCATTAAAAGTATCCTGGTTTAGTCGTAACACATGCAGCTGGAAATGTCCCGACTTCTCATCAAAAATATCAAAAATTTGCCACTACAAACAAAACTGAAAAATGTCCTGAAGTCTCTGGCCTGAAAAACATCCTGGTTCTGTTGCCACACACGGCTGAAAAATGTCCAGAAGTCTAGTTCAAACCATTCAGTGGTTTCATGCTTATAAATCTTAAAACTTGAACAGTGGTCTCTGGCTGTAACACCACGCTGTTCTCTGCCTGCCGTGACAGTCAGCTGATATATGGAAAATTATCATATATTTGTTCTTTTTATCAACATTACTACAATATTTCATAAATCCAGGTTAAACTGATCAGTCCTCCAGGTAAAGAATGAAGTTTTCCCACACAGTTCTTCTTCTGTGGTTGCTCAATAGCATTCTGTGAGGTCAGACACTACGTCCCCCACCATCACCGTGACGATATGGAAAGTGACGAGCGGGCCAACATGGACGCCAGCGGCTCAATTACAGCCCTGACAGTGGTGAAGGACTCTCGGCTCTGACCTCCACCAGCCTCTTCCTTCCTCCGTCCTGATGACACCACATCACATTACCACAGCTCGGCGTTACGGCGTGATTATCACACGTGTGACAGTCCAGCGGTCCCTCCTCCAGTCCGTGTCACTGCAGATGATGGATAGCGCTCTGCAGTCACTGATGCCTCATTCATTTCTATTAGACTAATATGTAAATCCCCTCCAGAGCTCAGCCTCTGCCTCCTGAAGCCGGGAGACGATATTAATTCATGAATCAATTTCAGAAGCTTCTGCTCAGACTGGCAGCTGAGGAGTGTTTGTATCTGATCCCACATCAGGGTAACAGGCCGCAACGAGTCAGAGAGCATCCAAACACAAAGAGACCAGAGGAGGTCAAGTCACGAGTCCTCTAGGCTGCAACGTCCAGGATCTGGTAGATGTAGTAAAAAAATGCTCAAAATCTCATTAAAACTCTGCTGAATTAGCTGTTAGCACTTCCTGTTAGCAGTGAACTCTGTGGATGTACAGACAACTATCACTGGATCCCTGTGAGACTGAGGAAAACTTAAAAACGTGACTTTTCTAAGGCAAGTTCTGCACATGTAAGGAGCGTCTATTTTCTACAATCAGTTTCTTCTTCAGAGTCATAACACACATGACACATATATACTTCTAAATGCAATGGGACTTGGATGTACTAGGATGTAATTAATACTGATGTAAGTTGCAATTATGCAACAATAAATCCACTTTGAAATCCTCCATGTGCAGAACCTGCCTTAGAAACATCAAGTTTTTGAGTTTTCTTCAGGATCACAGTGATCCAGTGACAGTTATCTGTATATACACGAGTGCACTGCTAACAGGAAGTGCTAACAGCTAATTCAGCAAAGGTTTAATGGGTTTGGGTTTTCTGGTTGTTTTAAATCAAGCCTCCTGCTGATTCAGTTGGTTAGCAGAACGCTGTTTTGCTGTGAAGCCCCAGAAATGTTCTGTGGACCGCGACACTTCACCTGACATTCCATCAACATGGAGTAGAGAAGATAATGACTCAATTTAGGAATCAAGAATCAGGATTTGTATGATCCAAAGCTCCTTGCAGCTCCAGAACAGCAGACATTTATTTCCCATGTGTGGCCCCTGAGGGACGAATGTATTATTAAGGCTCGGCTCGGCTCATTTCAATAGGGCCACCTCCCTGCCGAGAGCCCGGCGCCGGGGCCTCAGTGTCAGCGGCTGCTTAATATTAACTACAGCCCGCTGAATAATCTTCATCCTCAGAACCGGAGGTCAGCGCAGCCTGAAAGGACAAAAACAGCGGCCTGCTCCTTTAACAGGACAATCAGCGCTGAGCATTAAATGTTTAATAAAGAGTGAAAACCTGCAGAACCCAAACCAAGAACCATCACTACTGTAATAAATAAATGTTGGTGGTGGAGTTATGCTGCTCACAGAGCCGTTCAGCCGTCTGTAGGTTCACTTTCACATTTCCTGTTGTGACGACGCCGTTAAAAATCATCATGTTAGTCTGAGGAGGAGATCCGGTTCTGGGTCAACACACCTGGTTCTGTCAGCGCAAACACACCTGGGAAATGTTCTGAAGTCTCATCCAACATATTTGTTTTTTTAGCCACAAACACAAGAAATAACCCAATAACTTGTTTTAAAAATCTAGATTTGTCCCATCAAATGTGACTGGAAAATATCCTGCAGTCTCGTCCAAAATATTTGTGTTTTTTAACCACCAACAGCTGAAAAACATCCAGATATTTAATCAAACATACCAAGTTTTGTCGCCACAAATGCAACACTTCATTTTCCCAATATCTTGTAAAGATACCTTGATTTATTGCCACAAACTCAGCTGGAAAATGTCTCAAAATCTCATTAAAAATATTTGTTTTTGTTGCCAAAACTATGGCCAGAGAATTAAGTCTGGTCAAAAATATGCAATTGTGTTTTCTGACTCTCTTGCCACAAACATGACAGGAAATTGTCCTGATGTCTTGTCAAAAATAACTGCTTTTGTCTGCACAAACATAACAAGAAATTCCCCAAATTTTGTTGCTCCAAACACGACTTATCCTCCCAAACAATAACCCACAAACACAGCTGGAAAGTCCTGATGTCTGGTCAGAACATCAGGTTTTGTCACGATGTATGTGGAAAATCTACAGATATCTTGTAGAAAAATAAAAGTTTTGCTGCCACAAACATGTCTAGAAGCTGTAGAGTTATAAACCGTCTGACAAGATGTCAAAACAGAGACATTATGATAAAAGTTACTCCTGGACGTCTATTAAAACCACCTCAGACGCTAAAGACGGTCAGAATAAAGAAACTCTTCGTTCATCTCTGCAGTTCAAGTGTAGTCGAGGCGGCCAATCACCAGCGAGGCCTTCAGTGTCGTGAACTAATACAGCATAAATATTCATCATATGTTCCGATGCAAAATAACATCTGTTTTCCAACAACATGCCATCTGTTGGAGGGACTCTGTGATATTAACGGCTCATCACGGCCAAACACAACAACAGCAACGCTGCAGAGAGACAATCGTGCTGCTCGTTACCTCGCCAGCATTTACATCACACACACACACACACACACACGCACACACACACACACACACACACACACACACACACACACACTTACATTTCAGGCAGCGGTTCAGCGTCTTGCTCAAGGACACTTTTGAAAACACTTTCAACGTTCAGAGTTCATCAGTTTTTCTGTATATTTCATATATATGTATAATATATCTTCTGCTCCCGGAGGACTTCTGAGTCAACAGACTGCTTCACCAGACTCCATTCAAAAAACAGGCGATTTAAGGTATATCATGTTTTTCTGTAGTGACATCATCACAGAGACTCTTTTCTGATTCACATCAAACTGCAGGCACGTGACGTTTACTCATTAGCATCGTTAGCTTAGCTGTGATGAGCCGTTTAGCATTTCTAAAGATTCAGTATTTAAGGTGAGGAACAGATCGTGATAACGTGTGAGGGTTTTTTTTCTTGATCTGTCTTTTAGCCTGATGTTTTGTTAGTCGCCTTATCAAACGGTCCAGTTCTGGGTCTGAACCAGCTCTCAGAGACCGAAGAAGATCAAACCGTGACGTTACTCCACCAGTCAACTTTTCAGAAACTCAACAGGAAGTTGAGCGTCACCACCAGACTATCAAACTAAAGTTTCAGTTGAAATGCGTGAATCAGGAGCAGAAGGGGAGGAAGAGGAGGGAGGAAGAGGTGTCGGGGTTTCGGAGGAGTCATGGATCCCGGCGACAGCTGAGGGAGGTCAGCGCCGCCACCTCGCGGCTCGCCGGGTCCTCCAGGTCTCCGTTCTCTGGAGGTTTCAGGATGGAGGTCCTCATTAAAACCTCCCATTGCTCTGCCCTCGCCTCGTCCTCGTCACCCAGTCCAGCTTCTCTGAGGATTCACACCGCTAAACGTATGCTGGGACGGTCCAGGTGTCACCCGGCAGGTGTCTGCAGACGGCTGGAGGGTTCTGATTAGATCGCACAGAAACAGACTGCCGGTCCATCAGCGGCCCGGTTTGTTTTCTGTCGCTCGGCTCTCTTTAATGATCAAACAGGAAATACAGTCGTCAGGTTTGTTGTTGGTTCTTCTGGTGGCTCCACTTTCTTTTCATAACTCGTCCTCGTGTAGATTCACGTTTTCCACCAGCAGCAGGAGTTTGTTGTTAATAAAGAAAAGCATCCCGATGAACCGGATCAAGAATCTACCAACAAAGCTGAAAACAAAGGTTCTGTCAGCCGTCTGTTGCAGGAAAACTGGGTTGGTTTGACTTCAGGACGCGTTCACGGCAACAAAACGGGATATTTTTAACTAGAAGTCGAGAAATCTTTGTTGGAACAAAAGTGGATATTTTTGATGAGACTTCAGGACAGTTGTTGACATGTTAGTGGTGACAAAACTCAAAGTTGTTCGAAAAAAAACAGAAGATTTATGAGACTTCAGGACATTTCTCGGCTGTGTTTGTTGCAATTAACTCGACTTCGAGACATTTTTTAGCCATCTTGTTGGATATTTTTAACTAGACTTCAGAACATTTTTAAGATGTATTCTTGGCAGCAAAACTGGATATTTTTAACAAGATGTCAGCACAACTTCAGGATGCATTAGTGGGGACAGAACCAGAAGCTTTTAATGAGACTTCAGGACGTCTCTCAGCTGTGTTTGTTGCAACAACACTGGATATTTTTCACCAGACTTCAGGACATTTTCAAGAAGTGTTAGCAGCAGCAGAACCAGATATTTTTACACAGACTTTGAGACACCTTCCCGCCGTATTCGTGAGAATGGAT
Source organism: Diplodus puntazzo (assembly GCA_963678695.2). Taxonomy (NCBI): domain Eukaryota; kingdom Metazoa; phylum Chordata; class Actinopteri; order Spariformes; family Sparidae; genus Diplodus; species Diplodus puntazzo. The sequence continues at coordinate 1,862,613 of OZ023178.1, forward strand.
ATGTTTGACGAGATGTCGGGACATTTTCCAGGGACAAAGGGTGACGTTAACTTCCGCATGAATGTAGTGAAGTTAAAAGTTAAATATGAGATGCCGCAGAGAGAAGTATGAGGTATCAGACAGGAGAAAAACGCGTACGTGTACCTGTAATTATTCTGTTTTACCTATTAATTTCAACTCGAGATGTCTGAAGTCTGATTACACAGATTTTGGTGTTTCCAGACGAGGCTTTAAACACCGACGCTGCACACAGAGGCAGTAATAGCTCCGCTGAGACGCCCCTCGCCGCCCTCGCTCCTCAGCACCTGGACCTGAGCTGCAGCCATGTTTGATCTGCCACAAAAGGTCAGCGGAGGAACGGCAGTTTTGAACATTTTCTTTTAGAAATCTCAACAAGAAAGGTGTTTTTTTGTTTTTTTTTTGAGGATGGTATCCTGAGAAAACAGGTTCTCCTGGAGGGGAGCTCGTCTCTGCGCGCCGTTTCAAAGCCAGAAAGAGAACAAAGCAGCTCTGTGTGGAGAGGCCGGCTGCTCGCTGACTGACTGGGTCTCAATTTTTAACTCCCCTCCTCCTCCTCCTCCTCCTCCTCCTCCTCCACCTCCTCTTCCTCCACCTCCTCCTCCACCTCCTCCTCCTCCTCCTCCTCCTCCTCAACCTCCTCCTCCTCCACCTCCTCCTCCTCCACCTCCTCCTCAACCTCCTCCTCCTCCTCCTCCTCCTCCTCAACCTCCTCCTCCTCCTCCTCAACCTCCTCCTCCTCCTCCTCCACCTCCACCTCCTCCACGTCCTCCTCCTCCTCCTCCTCCTCCACCTCCACCTCCTCCTCCTCCACCTCCTCCACCTCCTCCTCTGTCTCCATCATTGGCAAAGACAAGGCGTTAGCAGGGAGTGAATGCTATTATTTCATAGCCTGTGAAAACAGATATGAACTGCGCGTATGTTTTAACCAGGAATCATAAATAGCTGATGTTTCTGTCGGAGTAATCAGAGCGAGGAAAGTTCATACACCTTGTTCACAAAGTCTTTTTTTCTACTGGAGGGCTTCAGAGCGAGAACACAGCGTATGAAACATTCACCACCTGATGCAACGCTGATTTAAGTGTGTTAATGTTTTTCTGGTGAAAATGAAGCCACATGGTGCCAGAAAGCCTCCAAAGCCTGATTATTCTTCCTCTCAGTTTATAAATCAACCTTTTCTCTTCGGAGGAGGAGGAGGAGGGGCGGCGGCGTGTTTTCTTTACAGGCTGCTTCAACAGGCGGGAAATGCAGCATCATTTTCCACCGCAATTAAGAAGGAGGCCGCGATGCGGCGGCGGCGCCGCTGCCAGCTCTGTGTATGGCTCTGGCACCTTCCAGCCTGTTTCTGGAAGGACTTGACAGGCCCCGGTTGCATGTCTTGGCTCAGAGTCTGGAGCTCGAGTCAGCCTCCCCTGACGTAATCCTTTAAGAAACCCTCTCCTGGACATAAAGGGAGCCTTGCTGTGATTATCAGCACGGTTAATAACCCCGACGTGGAGCCAAAGTTAGCGGAGAGCATCTAAAGAGCAGCGCTCTCCTCTCCAGCTCCACATTACAGGCCATTTATGCAAAGCGTGGCTCGGCCTGTCAGCGGCTAATCATGGCAAGGATGATCGATGGTGTTTATTTTCTGATGATGGAACGCAACCCCCTGCCTGATGATAATTGTAATAAAAAGGACAGATCAAGCCGGCAAAGTTATTAAATTATCAGACCATAATTTGCATTAATGCCGGCCTGCGCTCGCTGCAGAGTCGGAGGGTTGGGGCGGGCCGCGGCTGACGGAGGCCCGGCGTCCGCTTGTTAGAGGCGCCGTCCACCTTGAAAAAGCTCCGTGTGTCCTTGGCCCCCCGCAGATCCTCCCAGCGACATCATGACACGACACGTCACATGACACCCGGCTCACTGTCGCTGTCAAGACGCCGAGAGAGGCGACAGCTGTGGCGTCCTTTAAGAGTCCGACATCCGAGACGGTCCGCTTCAAAATAAAAGCAAAAAATGCTCCAAGAAGTTATTTTCTGTTCATTAAAGGATCTGTTCACCCAAAACATGTGAATCCAGTCAGTGTCGGAGTCCACAGAACATTTCTGGAGCTTCACAGTAAAACAGGAGACAGAAAGAAAACTCAATAATCAGCTGTTAGCACTTCCTGTTTGTTGCACCAGAACCTGATTTTTGACGATGTCAGGACACTTTTAAACATGTCAGTGGCGACAAAAGTCAGCAGTTACTTGAGCTTCCACATGAATGTTGTGAGGTAACATAGTGTTTCTTTAAGTTCTGGACCTGATCCGGATTCAGCCGGTCACCAGGATAAAGTGTTGGTCTTGAAACCACTCGATGACTTTAACGAGATGTCGGGACAGGTAAACAAAACCAGGTATTTTCTCCACATTATGAAGCTTTCTTCACACTATCAAGTGTTTTAACACAACATTTAATTTGGCGTTCAGTTTGGAGAAACTATCAGATATTAGATTAAAACGCCTCTTTGCACATTTAAACATGAAATATTAGAAAACTTGAAAACCAAGCAGTTAAACTGGTTTTATGTCAGAAACCAGATGAGGAGGTTTAAAGCTGATATTTATGAGTTCTTGTGTTCTGGTCTGTCTGTTGAGCGTCAGGTGGACCTGGATCACATCCCGTCCCCGCGGGGACTCTGTCGCTGTGCTGCGACCGTGTTGAGCCTCTCTGAGTTGTTCTGGTTTGAAGTTCTCACAGAAACACTCGGCAGTGAATCGAGGTTAACGGGGAATTCGTGTATTCCTCTGCGGCTGCGCTGCACTTAAAAGCAGCACGGCACCATCAGCTGCCCTCGTTCTTTTCTTCTTCCTCCCTCTGCTGGATCTTTCCCGTCCAGTTGGCTCCCGACCAGAAGCTCCTGAGACCAGTTCAAACAAGTCCCCGGCCCGGTTAATGAACATCACTCGGGCTCTGATGGTTCAGAGGTCCGTCTGGACTCCAGTTCAGGACTGACAGATGCTGGAGTGTGATGGGATAATCAGAGGATTCATTCAGATTCTTGCAACGATGAGAACAATTAAAATCAGAAACACATTTTTCCTCTCAGTGTTTTTGATTGTTCTGGTACAAGATGCAGAGTTCTCCAGTAAAATGGATCTAGATGGTGCTCGGCCTCTATAAGGACGAGCTGGAGACGGGTCTGTGTAAAGACCTGGTCTCAGGTCTGTGACGGGTCTGTGTAAGGACGTGGTCTCAGGTCTGTGACGGGTCTGTGTAAAGACGTGGTCTCAGGTCTGTGACGGGTCTGTGTAAGGACCTGGTCTCAGGTCTGTGACGGGTCTGTGTAAAGACGTGGTCTCAGGTCTGTGACGGGTCTGTGTAAAGACGTGGTCTCAGGTCTGTGACGGGTCTGTGTAAAGACCTGGTCTCAGGTCTGTGACGGGTCTGTGTAAAGACGTGGTCTCAGGTCTGTGACGGGTCTGTGTAAAGACGTGGTCTCAGGTCTGTGACGGGTCTGTGTAAAGACCTGGTCTCAGGTCTGTGACGGGTCTGTGTAAAGACGTGGTCTCAGGTCTGTGACGGGTCTGTGTAAAGACCTGGTCTCAGGTCTGTGACGGGTCTGTGTAAAGACTGGTCTCAGGTCTGTGACGGGTCTGTGTAAGACGGTCTCAGGTCTGTGACGGGTCTGTGTAAAGACTGGTCTCAGGTCTGTGACGGGTCTGTGTAAAGACCTGGTCTCAGGTCTGTGACGGGTCTGTGTAAAGACCTGGTCTCAGGTCTGTGACGGGTCTGTGTAAAGACGTGGTCTCAGGTCTGTGACGGGTCTGTGTAAAGACGTGGTCTCAGGTCTGTGACGGGTCTGTGTAAAGACGTGGTCTCAGGTCTGTGACGGGTCTGTGTAAAGACGTGGTCTCAGGTCTGTGACGGGTCTGTGTAAAGACGTGGTCTCAGGTCTGTGACGGGTCTGTGTAAAGACGTGGTCTCAGGTCTGTGACGGGTCTGTGTAAAGACCTGGTCTCAGGTCTGTGACGGGTCTGTGTAAAGACCTGGTCTCAGGTCTGTGACGGGTCTGTGTAAAGACGTGGTCTCAGGTCTGTGACGGGTCTGTGTAAGGACCTGGTCTCAGGTCTGTGACGGGTCTGTGTAAAGACGTGGTCTCAGGTCTGTGACGGGTCTGTGTAAAGACGTGGTCTCAGGTCTGTGACGGGTCTGTGTAAAGACGTGGTCTCAGGTCTGTGACGGGTCTGTGTAAAGACGTGGTCTCAGGTCTGTGACGGGTCTGTGTAAAGACGTGGTCTCAGGTCTGTGACGGGTCTGTGTAAGGACGTGGTCTCAGGTCTGTGACGGGTCTGTGTAAGGACGTGGTCTCAGGTCTGTGACAGGTCTGTGTAAAGACGTGGTCTCAGGTCTGTGACGGGTCCGTGTAAAGACGTGGTCTCAGGTCTGTGACGGGTCTGTGTAAGGACGTGGTCTCAGATCTGTGACGGGTCTGTGTAAAGACGTGGTCTCAGGTCTGTGACGGGTCTGTGTAAAGACCTGGTCTCAGGTCTGTGACAGGTCTCGTGGTGTAGATGTGGTTTTTGGGTGAACTGTTCCTTTAAGGCTGTTTGACAGCATCCTTCTCAAACTGTCTCCGAACTAAAACGCTGTTTGTACAAAGCGTGCCGAGGCTTCATGTAAAATTCATCACATGGTATGTTCTGTGTGCATGCTGACGGACAGAACCTCTGATCCAAACTGCTGCTGCTCTGCATCTTCTGTCGTGTTGACGATGAGACGTCGAGCTGATCGGAGGATCAACTCGAGCAGCTTTGAACGTCTCGTCTCAAAACAAACTCCAAGAACGCAAAAAACACACCCGCCATTATCAGAACAGGCGATCCGGAGCGGACGTGAGGCGGTTCTGGTCTGTTTCTGAGCAATGTGAGGGCAGCCATCTTTGATTTCTCCGTTAATGAGGCATGATCAGCCCGACGAGGTGAAGAAGGAGCGAGAACACCTGCAGCAGGCCCGACATCCCCGATCTGTGACCGGATCCTCTTTAATATAAGATTTTAATATGAATTTGACTCTTTAGCTCTTAATTGAGACGGTTGTGTCTGGACAGGTGCTTTCTGGGAAGTGTAGTTCAGTTTAATCATATGACAAAGATTGAAGATTGAAACCCTGATGATGATCCACGTTCACAGGAAAAAGAAAAACTGAAGTTCATCTTAATTTTCCTCTTTTATCGCTGCGTATATTAAAGATCGAGACGAGATGAGAAGTATTCTGTTCGATTCATGTCGCCGAACATCATCTCAACAACTCGTCCAATAATATATATCAGCTTTAAAGCGTCTGTAGCTGCTCGTTCAGACAGCCGGCAGCTCTGAAGCGCCCTCGACTGACCACAGGAGGAACTGCTGCAGCGAGCCACGACTCAAACACTCTGGATTTAAATATTAATATCTGAAGACAGATATTCATGTCTAGATATGTGCATTTAAAGCTTCAACATTAAAGGAACAGTTCAACAAAACGATCTCAATGTAAAGCCAGGTGAAGTGTCGCAGTCCACAGAACAGTTCTGCAGCTTCACAGTAAAACAGAGTTGCAGCGTTCTGCTAAACAACTGAAGCAGTTGGAGACTTGATTTTTTTTTTTAAATGACCAAAATAAAAGTCCAAAACTTTGCAGAATTAGCTGTTAGCACTTCCTGTTAGCAGTGTTCTCATGGATGCACAGACAGCTGTCACTGGATCACTGTGAGACTGAAGGAAACTTAAAAACGTGATGTTTCTAAGGCAAGTTCTGCACATGTGAGGAGAGACTTTCTTCTGGGGTTTCTAAGCAGATTTATGGAGATGTAATTGCGATCAACATCACAATTAATTATATCCTGGGAAAGGTTGAGTCACACTGAGAGTAAATACATGTGTATCATGACTCAGTAGAAGAGAGTGATTTAAGAGAAATTACACTCCTCACATGTGCAGAACCTGCCTTAGAAACATCACGTTTTTAAGTTTCCTTCAGTCTCACAGTGATCCAGTGACAGCTGTCTAAACATCCATGAGTTCACTGCTAACAGGAAGTGCTAACAGCTAATTCTGCAAAGTTTTTATTTAGTTTTTGAGTATTATAAAACAAAAGGTTGTTTTTTGTGTTTTGAAACAAGTCTCCATCTGCTTCAGTTGAGTAGGAGAATGCTCCTTTAATGTCTGACGGAAGCTTGATCTGGATCTGCTGTAACTAAAATGGCCGCCACAAACAGATTTGGGGGCTCTTCCTCGGCGTGGCGATCTGAAGTCCACGTTAGCGGTGCGGCTGGTGCAGGTGGATCTGCTCTGTTAAATAATCATGATGAATAATGAAGCGGCCCGTCTCCCCTCCTGGGCCGACACTTAGTGTCAGGCTGACAGGTCCGGGCGCAGCGCGGGGACGGCGGGGGGAGGAAGTTGTCTCCATATTAAGCAGCCACATTAGACCTGTTAAATGGAGGGCAGCGTGGAGACCAGCGCCACGTGGACCTCCGGGGTCTCCGTCTCATCCGGCGAGCCCGGGCCGGGTCTCCGCCACACCTCACGTCCCCCGCATCCACAAACTGGAAGTGACCCCGCGCTTCTGCCAGCCTCCGCCGCAGCGAAACTCGGCCCTTCCCATCATGCACAGGGGCCGCACCGAGCTCCCAGGAGCCTCGGCTCACTCCCTGCCATCTGCCGTGATTTATAGAAAACGGCCGATGATTTATGGGCCAGTCATCTCACAATGAAGTCGTTCTCTTTCATTGGCGCGACCTCCCGACCCAGCCGCCACTCCCAGCCAGGTTGGGGAAACGCGCGCTAATCATACACTATGAGGCTTTAACAGGCGGCGCCGGGCGGGTGGAGGCGCTGGAGGAGGCGCGGCGGCTTTAATCAAATTAATTTTCAGCGGCGTGTGCATACTGATGAAGCCGGCAGGCCACCGCTGAGAGACGCTAACAAAGCCGCTCCAAGGTCTGACGGCGGGGAGGACTCCGCCCCCACGGCACGCTCTGACCTGCCAATGAAACGCTCCATCAGGAGGCGCTGATCCGAGGAGCTGTTTAAACATTTACCTAAACGCTGTAATCACCAGTGTGATGATGAGGCGGGAGGAGTTCTGCAGGGACCACACGCTCACCTGCACGGACTCCACTAGTCTGTACAGAACAGGAGGACCCGTGTGGTCCAGCCTGACCCGGCACCGCTCGGCATGGACCCATCAAACTTACACAACAGGTCTTGCTCTGTCAATGATGAAGATGCAGTACTTCTACTTGTTTGGTGGTACTTTCCTTTAATTAAAGGTCGTCAGTACAGCAGCTCCATCTGCTGTTGAACCGGAGGCCGGGCCCGACTCACCTGGTACTGACAGAGCAGGTGCTTTAAACCTCAGAACTTTGGAAACATCAGAATCAAAACTAAATATTTCTTGAATTTAATGTTTCCACCGTTTGTTTTCAGGGAACCTGAACTTCTTCTGTGTTAATCAGTCAAGTTAAAAAACTTTAAATTGGTGGAAACAAACTCTCTGAGGCTGAAAATCATCTTGACCCGACAGCTGATGTTCTGATATTTGACTAAAAGTGGACCTGTAACAAACAAGCTGGCTCATGAACACAGGATCAGTGAGCACGGAGCGCCCTCTGCTGGTGACTTCATCCCCAAAATGATCTTTAGTCCAACTTATTTTGAACACCTGACTCTGAAAGTGACTTTAAATCAGATCATTTCATTCCAAATGTTGCTGAATTCAACATAAGCACATTAATTCCAACAAATTAATACCTAAAACTGTGAATTTCAGTTTAAAAACATAATAAAACCTATAAAAAAATGTAATAAAATGCACAAATTACCTTCCGGCAGCTTCTCTGGAGAAAAGACGTCTTTATATTCCACGATTAAAGTTTTTATCCTTGAAGGATTTAAAGGATTTAGTCCCCAAACTTTCACCTGTGCACACAAACGTTTGACAAAATGTTCACAGTGACGTCAAATACAAACCACCTGCGCTTTGACCTGCAGGGGCTCCTGGGAGTTGTAGTTCAGAGCTGTAGTTTATAAGACAGAAACACAACAACAACACAAAGACACTTCACGTTTAAGGTTTTTAATGACCTGCCTGTGGAAATAAAGGACCAACACAAAGAGAATAGAAGTCTGATAGTTTATTTCAAGTTCTGCAAAGTCTATCACAGGTGAAAGAACCAAACATGTAAATATATACAGGAAGTAAAACATAAATATAGTGGAGGGTGAAACCAAACTAGTAACCAGGAGCCATGCACTGTGAGAGGCCTGAAGCTTATGTACAGCTCTGCTCTCTCTCCGGGTCGCTCCACCTGAAGAAGCAGCGCGTTCGTCGTAGTGTTAGTACGGGTTAGTATCGCACAGGACCGCCGTGTGTGTCACCAGAACTCTTGACCCAAAGGCACACGTTCAGGAAATTAACAGGTTTCTAATCCGATTCTCAAGTTTTTGGAGTTTTTTTTCTTCGTCTGAAAGTTTGACATGTAGAAAAAGAGTAAAGGGAGTTTTCTTTCAGTCGCTGGGCTAACACTGGGTCACTGTGGACGACTTCATTGGTTCTGGAGGAAACATTCGGTCCAGAGTTAGACGCCGATCGACGTCTCGGCGCTGAGAAAAGCGACGGCGGTGCAGAACATTTAACAGTCCAAGTTATCGAGTCTGAAGAGATGAAGTAAGGCCAGAAGATCTTCAGTAACGTCATCCTTCACTTCGGGTCGCGGACGGAGGTCCATATTCTGAGAAGCTAACGCCTTCTTACTGAGAGTCAGCTGGTACTGATACTAGCTGTTAGCTTAGCTTAGCATTAAGACTGGAGAGAGGAAACAGCTAGCCTGGTTTGATACGTCACACTTGACTGATTCAATTTTCGCTGACATTCGAGGTTTTTTGGGGCCATTTCTTGGCCCGGTGTAGTGGCTTTTAGGCAGAACCAGGCTAACTGTTTCCCTTTGCTCCCAGTCTTTATGCTAAGCTAAGCTAACTGGTTGTAGCTGCATTTTTACTGTGGCATCAATCATTCAACATCTGGATGATTTCATGGCCGGGTGCAGTGTACTTACGGGCAGAACCACGCTAGCTGTTTCCCTTTGTTCCCAGTCTTTATGCTAAGCTAAGCTAACTCACTTTGGCTTCACAGCTACTCGGGTATCAATGTTCTCATCTGGACTATTTCTTGGCCGGGTGCAGTGACTTTTGGACAGATCCAGGCTAGCAGTTCCCCTCTATGTCCAGTCTTTATGCTAAGCTAAGCTAACTGGTTGAAGCTTAATCATCACCGTGATATCAACCGTCTCATCTCATCATCTGAACTATTTCTTGGCCGGGTGCAGTGACTTTTGGACAGATCCAGGCTAGCAGTTCCCCTCTATGTCCAGTCTTTATGCTAAGCTAAGCTAACTGGTTGAAGCTTAATCATCACCGTGATATCAACCGTCTCATCTCATCATCTGAACTATTTCTTGGCCGGGTGCTGTGACTTTTGGACAGAACCAGGCTAGCAGTTTCCATTTGTTTCCAGTCTTTATGCTAAGCTACGCTAACTAGCTTTGGCTTCATTCTCCACAGTATCAGTCTCGTCTAACTCTCAGCAAGAAATCAGCGTGGCGTTTTTTCCCCAAAATGTCGACTCCTCCTCCAACACGACTTCAACCTCCTCTGTAGCGCTTGTTTGATCCTTCCTTGTGCGCCAGGCGGGCGGAGTTTAGCACCAGGAAAGTTCAACGGTCAGAGGATTGAAACGTTTGCGTGCCGGTCGGTCGGTAACTGTCCTCCACACCGCTCCGTTCAGATACAGTACGTACGCTGGAGTTATTAGGCGCGTTTGTTAGTGTTTTAATAAGCAGCAGTAACATTTTATTATAATATACTTTAAAAAATGACACTTCTGTACATTGACCAGCGAGAGCGTCTCAAAGGAGGAACACGATGGAAGTTTACAGTGCTTCGACGTGAAAAGAGTTTATTGCTAATGTCCACAGATCAAACACACGCCGGCACTTCACGATCCATCCAGTCAGCATTGTCGCTTGCTTCTTTATTTTATTTATTAGTAGCATCTCGTCATTCAGATTGTCGATCTCTCGGTCAGATTTAGGCCCATTTGCTGAGAATATTTCACATTTTAACGGTCGAAGTCTCGGAGTGGACTTACATTCGATTTAGGAACAGCTGATACGGACGAGATTCTTCCCAGAACCGCTCATTAAACCTTCTCTTTAAAACAAGAACACAGGATGAACAGTTCGTCAGCCATAAATTAAAACACTGACACTGTTCTTGAGACTTCAGTCTTGACCTATAGATTACTTTTTAAGTGTAACATGACATAAATACTTCAGTATTTTGGAATGAAACTCTACAAATCACAGTAGTCTCGACAGCAGACGTTAAAACCATCAAGCTCCCGGGTCAAACAGAACCGGGCCTTCAGCTCCACATCCTTCAGTCAGCAGAGAAACATCCCGTCTGTCTTCAGTGGTTTTATCTCATCCTTCTAAAAATTATCATATTCTTATTTTTGTACTTTCAGTCTTTGAAAATGATTCAAAAAAATCCACAGTTTGGTTTTAACATCAGGTCCATGTAACACTCGTCAGGTTCGTTTCTAATATCGGTCGTCAATAAACGTAAATGAAAGATTTAGAACTTGTTCTACAGAACATCTTAATAATCATATTATTAATAATCCTAATTGTTTTATCTCCTGTGTTTATGACTCGAGAACTGGCGGGAAAATAATAATAATCTTTGAAAACATGATTTCCATGTTTGAACGAGTACAGACAAAAAATTCAGCTGTTTCGCTTTTTCACTTTGTTACACTCATAAAATATTAAATAAAATGAAGGAACTTATTCTGCAAAAACCTTATTTTCACCAATTCCAAAGTCATAAACACAGATCAGACTTTTGTTCTCAGTCTCTTTCAGGTCGGTGAACTTCAAAACAAAAAGAATATTTTTTTATATTTTAAGAGTTTAAGAGTTGTCGAACTGTCTGAGGAGGTTTTGTGAATGTTTGGTCCCATTTTAAGACGACAGCTCTCCGACTGAACTCACACTGAGGTAAATTTAGTTGGTTTCGACTCTGAGGAATAAAATAAATTCACCTGACATATATAAATATTTATATTTATATATGTAGATATTATTTTCAGACACACATAAGATCAGATCATTCTAACACTGCAAAAACATTTTGTAGTTTCAATTCAACTTTTTTCCCCCAATCGAGGTCGAATCAACTTTAAATTAAGATAATTTGCATATTTAAGTTCATGACAAAAGATTAGCTGACTCAACTAAATCCCTGTACGACTTTTTACACTTTGTAAAAACATTTTGTAGTTTCAATTCAACTTAAGAAGTTCAAAATGACGAACAGGAAGTGACATGTTGTGTTACACGGACCTGATTTCTGTTCTTCACGTGTTTAAAAATGATTTTTGCTCATTGCGATATCTTTAATATCGTCTCTGATATCTTCTGCTGGTGTTCGGGTCCTTCGTTAATCAACTCTGACTCTCTGTAGTGCTTCAAATCATTGGCCAGCCAAATGATCCTGCGATGTAAACTGACATGAACGTGGATTTCACATTATTATCATATTAGTGAGTGTGACAGCAGAAGAGAAGCTGCTGTTGTTCTCGTTAAGTTGTCACTAATGAAAGCTCGTTATTTTAACTTATTAGTCTTCAGCCTTTTCAAGACTTTAGTGCCACTTTCTAAAACATCATCATCAAACGCTCAGAACGCCTTTAAGACTGATCCAACGGGTACAATGAGGCAGTAGTTCAGGAGGGAGGAGCACAACCTGTCAAAGCTTTACATTCAGTATACAATAAGGTTTGATGTGTCAAAGCAAAAACAAAGAAAAGTTGGTTAAATGAATAAAATACTGACGGCCACAGCTCTCCTCGCTCCTCTCCGTGGTCCACACTCACCTCGGTTCTGTTCAGTTCAAGAAGACGGATCACTGCGAGGGATCGATTCAGGATCGCCTCGGTGTAAGACGGCAGGCGGAGGAGGAGGAGGAGGAGGAGGAGGAGATCTCTACAAAATGTCTGCTCGGTCCCATCGTACGTGGATGGAACAGGAAGTCTTAAGGCTCATGACTCTAAGGTGTGAAGGGAGGCGGTTCAGGTGGAGCGCCGGGTTCGTTATGGAAGGATCACCTGACCGCCTGGGAACATTAGATTCAGGAGGATGGTCCGGAAACTGGAGCCGCGAAGCACGAGCTCCTCGAGGAACGGGAATCATCTCGACGACGGCAGACATGAAACCACGACTGGAATGAAAAGGTGTCTGTGACGGAGGCGGGTGAAGCCGAGGAGGAGTTAGTAGGAGGAGATGTCGGAGGAGCTGCTGCTGTTGCTGGTGGAGGTCTGAGCTCTCTTGATGTACAGGTTGAGCAGCTTCATCTGCAGGAGGAGACAACAGGTTTAACTCTGCTCCACCCAAACTCTACACCTCATCATGACAGCAGCTTCATGGAGGTCACATGACTCATTGTGTTGTTTCTAACTTCCTGATTAAACCTCAATCTCAACATACTGACAGTCAGAGCTGAATGTTATTCTGATGCAAAGAGGTAAAACATGAAACTGAAAGGCACATTTTCTGTCTTATTTTGTAGTTTTCCCCTCATGTGTCATGACTTCCTGTCGTCCTGTTTCTGCTGCTCGTGACTCGTCTGTGTTCCTGCACTTCATTAGTTTTGTTTTTTCTCGCTGTCTGCCGTCAGCTGACAGGAAGTGAGCGTACCTTGCTGCCGGTGAGCTGAGCCAGGTACGGCTTCAGCTCCTCTCCGATCACAGAGTAGATGGCCACCAGGCAGAAGACGCTGGCCTTCCTCACGCTGCTCTCCGTGTTGTCGTAGCCCTGCAGCAGCAGACGAAACAGAGTCAAACACTGGACGTTTGTCCTGACGACACGGCTGCAGCACAGACGGCGTCTCACCTGCAGGAGTCCAGGTATGATGTCCGACAGCAGCTGGTGCAGCGGCTCCTTGGCGATGCGTTCGATGGCCCTCGTCTGCATCTTGATGGCGGCCAGGTTGATGGGGTAGTCCGCCGTCTGCACGATGGGGCAGAGGACTTTGATGCACTGCTCCGGGTGGATGGAGGACGCCAGAGTGGAGGCCGCCTCCTCCGCCGCACGCACCACCTGCAGACCAGAGCCAGACGTAGGATCAACACTGACAAAACGACCGTGAATCAGACGTGAGGATGATCCTCACCTCCTTGTGCGAGTCTTTGTGAGCCTCCAGCGTCTTCATGATGGTGAGCTCGGCGTAGTTCTTGAAGCGGGCCGGCTGGTTCCTCAGGATCTCCTTCAGGACTCGCAGGGCCAGCGCCCGGATCGTGTGCTGCGGGAGAGAAGTCAGTTAACACGACAGTCAGAGAGTTTTCTACAAATGTGACGCTCACAATGTGTTGTTTCCTCACGTCTTTGTCTCCCAGCGTCTCCAGCAGCAGCAGCAGCATGGTCTTGAAGTGTTCCTCCCAGACCACCAGGCTGTCCTCGCGGGCCACTTTCAGCAGCTCCAGCAGGGTCCCCCGTCTCTCCTCGGGGCCTCGCTCCCCCGCCTGGCTGTGGGAGAGCTCCTTCAGGAGAGTCCCGACCAGCTCCAGCTGCTCCGCGGGGCCGGCTGCGGAAATCAGGGGCATAAATTCACTCTCAGATCGTCTGAGGGGGTTTTTGTCTGGACTCATGTGGCAGATCGGAGATTAATGTTGTGTTACTTTGCTCATAATTCAAACAAAAGCAGCTCTGAGTGCTGCAGGAAGTGTGTGTGACGCTGGGAAAAGTCTGAAGCTCACATTCAATCAACGAAACATAAACAGACTGAAGACATCAGTTCTGTCTTTACCTGGGAAGCTTTTCGGGCTCATGATCTTATTTTCGCCACATTCTTGTCGGCTGCCTGCGAACGAAACGTCTCAGATTAAAGAAAAATCACGACAAACGAATGACGTCAAAACTTCTCAGCTGCCGTCGTCTCACCGTCCCTCAGCTGCTCCACCGCGTCCTCGTACAGCGCCTCCTTCAGGCCGCCTTTGTCCAGCGTGCTGATGCTGTCCGTGTAGTTGTACGGGTTGTAGTCTCGGAAGCGCGGGCCGGCGAAGGAGCGCGGTGACGGCGTGTTGAGCAGCGACGTCTTGTTGTCCAGCGCTGTGCGACCTCCGGCCACCACGTCGGAGTCTGAGGACGCCCCGACACCCGACTGGAGAAAAAACAAGTCACAGAGCCAGAAGAATTGATGCCACCTGTGTCCTGATTGCAAACGGGCTCGTTTAGAACTTTCTCTTATATTACATTATGTAAAAACTGCTTGTTTTGTTCTGATGCTGTGACAGTAAAAAGAAGATGAACACAAGCTGTTTTCCTCACCATGCCGTCCCTCTTGCCGTCCCGTCTCTGCGGCTCCATCAGGTCTTCTTGGCTGCGGAAGCTGAAGTTCTGGATGGCCTCGGTGACGCCGCGGAGCGAGCTGTAGATCTCCTCCGAGTTCAGGTTTTCACTGTCGTACTCCAGCATGCTGCGGCGGCGAGGGAGAGAAAATCGATCTTCATCTATCAATTAATCTTTATTTGTAAAGCAGGTCTAAACCAGACTGCTTGAACCGGACTCGTCTCGTTTAGTCTTTGACTAAAGAACTTCAGCTTCTCTGTGTGGATCCACGACGACTTCACCTACAGGTTCAGTCATGTGACGGTCCTGGATCAGCACCGTGTTGGTTTAAAGTCTGTGAGTAATGATGGAGGACACTTTCCTGGACACGGACCGAACACAATCCTCACTGACGATCTGCTTTTATTTACACTTCTTGGTCTTATTTGTAATTTTTTTTTGTCCAAGAAGTCTAAAACATTACGACACATCTGGTCCGTGACGAGGAAACAGGCAGAACTGTGCAGTCAAAGTCCACTTTCTCCCGGGCCCGGACACACCACACCGACATCACAGAACGTTAGCGTACTAATGGGAATTCCCCATCTTGTGTTAGGACCTAGTTAGCAGGTCGACTGCCGAATGTCATATAAAACTCATTCTGTATTCATACCAACACACTATTTCAGTGAACTGAAGACTATGTTGGTGGCTGAGTTCTGTCTCAGTTCTACTGTAAGTTTGGCACCGACTGATTTAATGTGAATTTCTACTTCAGTCGGTTCCCTTTAAAAGTACCGAGCTCGGTACCAAACCCTGCCAATAAGCCCAAATAGTGCCAGATGTCCAACAATTCGACCCACAGACGCTCCCGATGGCCGACTGTCGGCCTGGTGTGTCGGGGCGTCACGGTGCAGACTGACAAACTGACGGAGGTCGAGACAAACGGGGGAGTCGAGGACGGAGACGACGACAGAGTGAAGACACGTTTCATAGAAACAGACAGTAAACAAATGGACAGTGAAGGACGACTGATGAGACGGTTTCACAGAAGCACAGACGCTTTATCCATCGATGCAGAAACAAATGTGAGAGTTGATTATATTTTAGATCTGCTGTGAAACCACACAACAGGGAGGAGGAGGAAGACGAGGAGGAGGAGGAGGAGGAGGAGGAGGAGAGGGGTGGGGTTACCTGGGTGAGTAAGCTCGCCGCACTGCCTTGAGGGAGGAGTGGGCGGCGGGCGGAGGAAGAGGGGAGGGGAAGGATGGAGGAGGGAACTTGGAGAGCCCGTCGGCGCTCCAACCCCACAGCCGACTGCGACCGGCCGGGGAGGAAGAGGAGGCGCGGGAGGAGAGGAAGAGGAGGAGATAGAGATGTGAGAAGAAGTGTGAAATAAGTAGGAGCAGTGTCCTCAGTCAGTGTTAGTACAGGCGGGTGGAGCTGTGACGTCTGGTGTTTGATCAGTAAGATAACAGAGCGTTTATTAGTGACGTATTTCAGTTTTAGTGAACAACTTCTACAGCAGCTTCAGTCAGAAGACAGGAGAACAAACAGGAAGTGATCAGTGTAATTATAAAGAACCAGATTCATGGAGCGCAGGTGTAGACGAGATGTCTGTGTTAGTGTGGCCGTGATGAGGATGAGTTGATGATGTTTTCATGTTAGTCTGTGAGTCAGGACTCTTCGGATCAGTACCTGGGTGAGAGCCCTCCGTGGGAGCAGTTGGTGGGTGAGGTCAGCGGGCTGCTGCGGCTGCCGGGCTGCCGAGGAGGCGTCCGGCCCGAAGAGTTACTGGGAGACGCCTGAAACACAGCGAGACACGCAGACGACCTCAGAACTGATCTCAGAATTAACCCTGATTTAGCCACTGATTGGTCAAAAACTAATCAATCAATCAACCAAACGGCTGTTTGAGAGGCCGTGTGTTACCATGCCGAGGCCGCTGCTGGCGTTCCTCAGGTGGTTGTGCAGCAGCTTGGTGGTTCCGTCCTGGAAGGTTTTGGGCAGAGCGCCCAGCAGCATGGTGAACTCCGGAGTGTTGAGCTCAAACAGGGCAATCAGAACCACCTGGGCCGCCTGCACACACACACACACACACACAGAGGCATGTTACTTTAACCTGTTCTCCGGTTGGTTCAGTACCTGGAGCCTCTTAAAGCACAACAACTGAGTGATGAGAATAATTTGAAAGTCTGAAACATCAGCAACATGTTGATAGTCTCGTTTTAAATGTGAAGATGATGTCACAGCACCGCCTCTCACGCGACGCTCTCCTGCAGCGTCTCACGTTAACTAATGCAAGTCTGTTATTTAGTTTCCAACTTGGAGACACAATATTTAATAAATATGTTTCTCTGGACGTGATATAAACTGTAAGAGGAGCAGAGAGTGAGCTGACGAACATCTGAGCTCTAAAGTTAAAACCACCAGAGAGACAGATCCTCAGCAGACGCCGCTTTAGTTTCAACTCTGTCTTTAGAAAAGAGACACAGAAGTTCCATTTGTATGTAAATCTGAGAGGAGCTGATGTTATGAAGCGTATTTGTTGCAGTGAACATGCAGCACGTGTTCAACATTCAAACTAATTACAAAGGAAAAGTTCAGAAAAAAGCCGGAACGAGCATTTTCACTTCAACAAGAAAGTTTACGGAAGAAGACGTTAAACTGCAAAAACTGTCCGGAGCAGAAACGTCTCGTTTGTTACTGTTAGTGTCTCATGTCTCATGAAACTCATGCACAGTTAATTAAATCTGTCTGCTGCTTCAGTCCTCCTCGCTCTAAAGACATGTCGGGTTATGAAACACGACCCTGAGAGTCGGTTTCAGAGCAGTTAGTGTTGAGAAGCGTCCACACAACTCGCTCACGGTCGGGTTATCTGAGTGTTTTCACACCCATCGCTCTGAGAGTCTCTCAGGCCGGGTTAGAGGAGCTCATGCTGCTCTGGCTGATGAGATTCTACCTGCTTGCACCTCTCCTCCAGGTTGCCCTCTCCAGGCAGAGAGGCCACGGTACTGGCTCGGCCTGAGAACTCCTCCCCTGCCCAGTTATGAAGGGTCTGGGGGTGTGGTGAGTGAGAAATGGCGATTGGACGAGAAAAACAAATAAAATCAAGACAGATGAAACGAAGAAAAGTAAAGAAACATAAAGGAGAACCAGTGGAGCTGCTCGTCCTCCTACCTTACGGACGTCGGAGCTCTTGGGCTCGGTGGTCCAGGTGATGATGCGCGAGACGGCGAGGCGGGTCTCGCTGGAGTTGACGAAGTCGGCCGGGTCCATCTGACGGGCCAGCGCCTCGATGTAGCGCAGGATGGCCACCTTCACCTTCAGGTTGGGCGTCTGCGTCTGATCCACAATGAATCGCATCAGGATGTTGAACTGCTGCTCGTACGGGAAGGACTCTCTGCACGGGAGCAGGAAACACACCAGAGTCTCAGAGACACTGAACACGGACCTAATTCATCTGTGTCAGAGTTACTGATCGTGATCTGATACTTTCTAGAGATAAAGAAGACGAAGAAGACAAACTAACCTAACCACTGAACTGTTAGCCACAACATCACCAGACTCTCTTAACAAATGTAGTGATTTTCAGTTGAGCAAGAAGAATTCTTTCGCTCTTTGTATAAAATATTAAAGAGAGATTTGATCCCACCTGGTGACGTCCAGTGCCTTCTGGACTTTGGCCTGGACGGAGCCCAGCAGGTCGGCCCCCATCTTCTTGAGCAGCTGAGTGAGCAGCACAAAGAGCCAGTCCTGCAGGTCGTCCCTGTGCAGCGTGATGAAGTCCACCAGAGTCTCCAGGAACATGCTGAACACCTGACAAGGAAAGAAAACCAGCCCAGAGTCAGATTCCTGCCTGTGCTGGTGCTGCTGAGGTGAGACAGGACAGCTGACGGTGAGTACGGTGAGTAAACACTTACTCTCTGGTGTGTGTTAGAGTCCACAGCGAGCAGCGACGAGGCATGCAACAAGAAAACACTGTTAGTTTGTCCTGCAGTTAGTTCAGACACGTGAGCTGTGACTCAAACGACCAGCAGCTCTCTGCAGAGACTGAAGGTTTGTTCAGGAGAAACGTTCGGCTGCCGTCTGTGTTTCTGAAGCTCACCTTGCTGTGAGGGTCTGCAAACATCCTGGTGAAGATCTCACAAAGCCTCTTCAGCTCCACGCGACTGTCGGACAGAACAAGCAGAAGGTCGATCAGGTGAACAGACAGTGAGAGGCATCCTGAGCTAATCAGAGTCTAAAGATGGTCGACAGCCACCTGAGCATCCTCTGGCTCTTGAGCAGGTTCTGCAGGCCCAGCAGACCCTCCTTCCTCTCAGACCAGTTGGCGCTGGCGCAGTGGTTCAGCACCTCGGCCACGTCCTCCGTCTGACGCAGGTAGTGAGGCGCCATGCCACCGTTGCGCGAGCTGTAAGAGCGCTCGGAGCAGGCGCTGGAGGCGTCGCTGTTGGCGTCGTCGTCCGAGTACATTCCCGGAGACTCGAAGCGCCGCCTCACCGGCCTCCGCTGGGCGAGAGGAGAGAGGACGGCGTTTAGAGGCGGGACCGAATAACTCCTCTGTTCTCTAACTACTGTCAGAGGATCTACCATGCAGCTACAGGCCGACTCATGCAGGCTTCTGATGATGTGAGAAGATGGATGAGCTGTCGTTCTCCAACATGCTGATTCATGAGACAAATAAGCAGCTTTTACCAAACTAACGACAGCTTGTAGACAAGATTAAATGACTGTGATACAGAGTCTGTCCAGTTAGAACGAAAGATAACTCTTCATTTTACAGCTCTGCTGATGTCATGGTTAGTGTGTGGTCATCACCAGGCAACATCTGAGAAATGTCTGAAACAAGTTGAAAGTTTCCTGGAAATATTTTCCAGAAATTACTGTTAGCTTTTTATTAACTGCTTGTTGGATGAAAATCAGAATATTATGATCTATAAAACTAGAGTAATCTTAAATAAATCTTGAGGTAATTCCTGTGGATTCATTTCAAGACATTTTAAATATGTTGCTTGTTGATAACCAGCTTCTTACCATGAAGTCTTCTGAATAACTAAAAACCTGAACAGCTGATTAGTGTTTTGTTATCTGCTGTCAGTGTTTCTGTCAGTAAATCATCCGTCTCACTCATGTTCAGAATATCACAATTAATGTTTCATGCTCATGATGCATGCAGACACCACACGTCAGATTTCTTTGTACCTTACTCCTCGAGTCTCCTAAGAGCTGAAATGTACAAAATCCAGGAAGAAAGAGGAGAAATGAGCTCAACGACATCACAGAGGCTTCATTTAGTTTCATGTTAAAGGATTAATCTGGTGTTTTTGTTACCAGAAACTTCTTGACGTGATGTGAAGATTGTAACCAACCATGTTTCTCTGCAAACTATAAAACTATACAAACGTGTAAAGAAGAATATATTTTTCTACGAGTGTTCTCACCAGAGCGTCAGCAACGGCTGCCTCGACGTCGGTGCCGGTGTTGAGGATTCTCATGGCGTTGACGGAGGCCGAGATCCGAGCCTGATGGGACAGACGGTCTGGAGAAGGAAGAGGGAAACATGGATCAGCAGGTCGAGAGGACGGCGGTACCATGACCAACACGGGACACGATCAAATGTGCAGAAGGAACAGGCATTAAAATGGATTAAATAATAAGATAAATGATGAAGAGGAACACAATTCACTCTTCACTCTTAAATTTATTTATAATATTTATAATTCTGGTCACGAGTTGCACAGAAAATGTCAGATTCATAAAAGAAAATCAGATTTAGGAGTGAGGAGTGTTTCGGTCCTGTTTTTATGGATTCTGGGACCAGAACCAGATCAACTGTGTGAGATGGACTTCATAACTACTTTAAAACAATAAGCATGGCATCCTAAACAATCCTTTAACAGGCCCGGCCCAAAAGAAACAGCAAAGAAAGCTGCAACTAAATGTGAGCAGAGAGCAGCAACATGTTCGATCCACCACAATAAATACAAGATGCAAATCATACAAACACACAAAGATGTCACGTGAGTCAGCATCGCTATATCAAAAAAAAACAACAAGTCGTGTGCGCGGCGTAAAATAATCATCATGAAGCTGCAAAGAAAAAGTTTAAAATGTCCTGCAAAATATCTGCTTCACAGTTTCCACCCTCCTAATTCTAGCATGTTGCATCAGGCGGATGATGAGTGTCGCCGTCCTTGGATCCATGAATTGCTTTACGTGAACCGAAGTGGAAAACAACCGAGACCTTCTGTCTGATTTAGCAGCTGATGAAACTCAAAACTAAGGCAGAGAAAACTAGAATAAGTGCCTCTGTGCATCTCTTTCTGTTTCGTCAAACGCTTTTATCTTTTACTTTTACTTCCGGTATCTGAACAGCTGCAGACTGAATGCTGGTTGTTTCCCACCCGAGTCGTTCCATGCAGCGTGAGGCTTCACTCAGCAGGAGAGCTCAGTCAGCCAGATAACTGAATCAGGCGTTTCTAAGGTGTTACTGGCTAACTGAGTGAATCTGCCTCCTGAGAGAGCTCACTGGTCACCTGAGTAGCACTCTGCAGAGGAAAGGGCGCTGGTGGAGCGGGAGTGTCGGCGAGTCACTGCAGGACGTAACAATCAAAGACAACAACGTCTCACTGAGGAACCCACACTATTATCAACGTATCAGAAAAACTGTATTTCTGTCTCAGCTGCACTCTTCACATCATTACACACAGTTCAGCAGAAGTTTAGTTCAATAGAGGAGACGAGAATCTGGACATTTAAAAGAGCATGCAGAGAATCAGGCAGGAGACAGATGTGCAGGATCACAGAGGGCTGATGTGTTCCAGCCTTTTGGTGCACTTCATAAACTTTAAATGACTTTAAACTAAGTGTATTTTCCACATGAAAGTCTAAAGAGGCATTCAGACCAAATGCGAAGCAAACTATTCAAATAATATTGAACTCAAGTGAGGATTTTGTCCTGAAAGCCCATCAGTGATGACGTTCACACATTGCTGATGTCTGGACAGTCATGGAGGATAATAATCACTAATCGTGGCCGTTTGCAGTGACCAGAGCTGAACGATAACACATTTACTCTACTGAGGCAGGACAAAACAGGAGCTGACGTGGAGGAAAGTGAGCGAGGAAGTCGGATTGACCTGGTAAGTTATCGAAATATGTCTCAGCACAGAAAAGTCCTGATGGATCCAAACTACACTCAGGGAACAAACATTTTAAAAGTTGTGTGCTTGAATTCAGGCTTTTATACAAGGCGGCATTACGATGATGCTATTTCAGCGTCTCCTGATCCATTTATTGTGTCAGATCACAGAGAAATCTCTTTGTTTTAAGTTCATATCAATGTGGTAAGACAGATTCATTCAGTCTACATCTACCTGCTGGTCACGGTTACTGTTTACCGATTTTAACACATGTATTAAGAAGCTGCCACTCGCTATGGACAGATGGACTGGGCACCGGTCAGCCTCAGACAGCTGGGTGCCGCTTGAGTAACGGCAATAAAGACTAATAATCGCGCGATCAAACTCCAAATATTCCTTCTCATTTGGTCTGAACACACCTTAAGTGCTCTTCTACTTGCCTCTATGAGCTCTGGCGTGCAAAGAAAGGAGGTTCTGGTGGATCTTCAGTAACATACTCACCCAGGGGGGAGAAGCCCCTGGCGGGGCTGGTGTCGCGGCTGCTCTCGCGACTGGTTTCGCGGCTGCAGCCCTGACTCATGCTGGGTCGGGGGATTCGGCTGCGGGCTAGAGGAGCGCAGCAGGCAGACGGACAGAGAGACAGGCAGACAGACAGACAGACAGACAGACAGACAGTAAGCAGCGCAGGGGGAGAGTTTAGCTCGTAGCACTGACACAGCCGAGGCTCTGCAGAGAATGTTAGTCAGGCAGGAGAGAAGAGAGGATGAGACTGAGGGAGGCTGCAGGAACAGTGTTAGTGTTAATGAGAGGAGGAGGAGGAGGAGGAACAGGAGTACTGCATGCAAATCTGATCAACTCCACACCAACATGGAACAAATATTACACTTTCAACTCGCTTCTGACTTCACTTTCACTTTTAGGTTTACGAGTAATTATCCCTCTGTCAGATCTGGTTGCGTTTGTGTTTCTTGCAGTTCTGATAAAGTGGTTTATGAGCTCTTGTTTACCCAGTAAACACACCGACCTCTTCAGCCGGGAGTCGGTTTGTTTTCAGGGGAAACTACAGCTCACAGGGTTTCTGCCGGTTTGAACAAGTCAAATTTAAGACCTTTTTAAGACCTTTTTAAGACCATTTTGAACTAAATTTAAGACCTACACGAAGTACGAAAAAGTAAGGAAAAATGCGGTCCCAGAATTACTTTAAAAAAACAAACAAAACACATTTATTGCCATTCACAGAGCAGCTCAAACAATGAAGAATGGAGTGAATGACTTGTGTCAGGGCTATTATAGTTTTAAAATTAGTCTTTTATTTTAATTAGTTTTTCAGTTTGTGTTTTCATTTTAGTTTAGTTTTAATTAGTTTAGCAAGTGATCTAAGTAGTGTAAGTATAGTTTTTATCTAGGAATTTAATTTTAGTTAATTATAATAACCATGGTGTGCGCGCGCACACACACACACTGACACACACACTGTGTTCAAAATCGAAAGCACCTCCGCTTTCAACGTCGGACTTGGGCCAAAGAAGGTTTGAATATCGCTTGAGGCAGGCAGCAGAGGAGGCGCAGAGTTCAGGTCGAGCAGAACTGGATGAAATTGGACCGGGAACTGGTGACAAAGGCGTACAGAAGTGTGTGATAGCGCGACTTCGCTAGCTAACTGGTGTTTTTTACGATTTTGTGTGTGACACCAGCGCTTTCACACCGACTGTGCCCAATTTGAGGGTCCTCTGGCAGATTCCGCTGTCGAAGTTGTTCCGGAACTGGCGAAGTGTGCGCCGATAAATTCCGACCGCGCTGTTGGCAAAATAAAACGTACGTTCCTGGATACTTCATACAGAAGAACGCACGGAGCTGACTGTGAATCTCACCAACACATTTCCTCCAAACAACAAAAAAAACAAAAAAAAAAGGCGATGACGGAAGCGGTAAATGAACGTACATATTTAAGACCTGACTACATGTAATTTAAGACCTATATGCAAAATATGGACGTATTTAAGACTTTTTAAGGCCTAAAATTGAGATCGTCAAATTTAAGACTTTTTAAGACTTTTTAAGACTCCGCGGAAACCCTGAGCTCACAATCTGCTGTATCAGCTCCGATGCTGCCGTCTTTTTACAATCCAACTGCAAGGAAAACACACATTAACACCTGACGTAGCACGCTAGCTAGCTAGTTCATGTCTGTTTTGTGGTCTGATTAAACAGAAGATTTATCAAAAGTCCCTGTCAGATTTATTCAGTCTCTTCGGCTGCTTTCTCTTCTTTCTTCTGTTGAAGAACTTCTTGGATGTATTTATCAGATTGTACAAGGAACTCGACGCAGGAAGGCTTCACAAACACAAGCTAATCAGAGGAAGACTGACGCCGGTCTTCAAAGTAAACCAGTGGGATCCACAACACGACGTCAATGTCAGTTCTACATTTGGGGATTGTCGTAGGTTTACAGAAGGTAAATCTGCTACAGACTGCTGGAGTCAGACCGACGTATGAAGCAAACTTTTTAAAACAAACTGGATTTCTTTGATCATATTTGTATTAACACAGGAATAAATAGTTCCATCACTTTACCTCAATAAAAGCTCCAAAAATCATTGGTCATTGGTCCAAGTGAGCACCAAAACATGTTGTCAGTAAACAGCCACCTCACCTGTGCTGGACCTGGTGGGGCTGGTCTCTCGGCTGCAGCCATGACTGCGGTGTCCTCGGGGTCGGCTCTTGTCAGTCACGGTGGTGGAGGTGCTGTTGGCGGCGGCGGCTGCCGTCCCCATGGTCGGCCTCGGGACCCTGCCGTAGGTGGAGCTCAGCAGTCGGCCAGGAGAACCCGACCTGCTGCCGGCTGAAACACACAAGTTCAACATTCACGACCGATTTAGACTATTTTTGTTCCCTTTTTGGGTGAAATATGTATTTTTAGATTGTTGAGGAATTGTACATAATAATAATGGAGAAAATCCAGTTAAACATACAATCTGGTTAACTTTCAATGTCAAACTTTTACAGGTGACTGAAAGACATTGGAAATGGGAAATTAAATAAAAAGGGCAATTAATACAAGGGTAAGATAAACATTCCTTTGTGTTGCTGCTGTCAGCTTCAGAGTTTAAATTCCTCTGATGCTACTCGTCTCAAACATGATGATACAATCACAATCTAAGTTACTCACGTTGAGACTGAGAAACAACTTTCCCTCGGCTTCGTCCCCGGCTGTCGGTCACTGACGGACCGTTTCCTGCGCTCGTTCTTCTGGTTCGTACTCGACCTGCAGACGACACAAAAACAGAGAAAGAGTTAAACTCACATTTCAAACACACTGAATATGACGACTGCAGCTGGTTTTGACCTTTTCTACACTTCTGTCATGCAGGAACAGAGAAATTAAAAGAGCTCGTAGGGAGGGAAACAGGACAGAAGATATGAAACAGGGAACAGTGAGAGACGAAAGACAGACACAAGTCACTTCATCCTCAGACATTTTCATAAAACGAACAACAAGCCTGTTGTTTTTTACAACTAATCATCAGCAAGTACACAACAACAATATGCAACAAAGTTATAGACGTTTGTAGACAATTTAATGCAGGAATGTCAATATATCTGTTAGCTGAACTAGCAACCACAACATCACCAGACTACCTCGACAAACTGCCTAATTTAAAGCTTTGTTGAGTGAAGAGTGTCTTAATAAACATTAAGAAACTGTGTCTCTGACAGATTGTAACTCATTGTGTCCTTGTTGTAAATTCAGCATTAAATCTTTCAGCTGCAGTTGTTTGTCTCCTTGTAAAAAGTGTCAGTTTGTGGCAGCATGTCTGTACCAGCCTGTCTGCTTCTGTGTCTAAAGTCTTACCTGCCAACATTGATCAGCTGTTTGAACACCCTGTTTACACTGATTTCACCATTTACACTCCATTTATGAAAGAAGAAACATGTTATTGATCTAAACATGTCACATGTTACAAAGACACTAAACAGGAACAGTATAGGCTCCTTCTTTGTCCCCGTGGAGAAAGTCCCCAGACTCCCTTAACAAATGTGTCAGTTTAGTGAGTTGTTGAGTTGGAGACACTTTATAAACTCTGTGAAACTCTGTCTCTGACTAATGTTAAGTGTGACCATTTAAAATTTACCACTGTAGCCAAAACTCACAACCCGGGCAAAAAGTCAGAATTAATAAATTTCACTTACCTGCACTCTTTCTAATTTTTTAAACCAACATAATTAAATAATTTTCAAGTGTAACAGAGACGTTACAGTTCACCATGCATAGACAGTCCATGCACTGACAGATCCATCACAGATGAGCACCATCACAGTACTGATGGGGGTCAAACACACACCGAGGAAGAGGAGGAAGAGGAGGAAGAGGAGGAGGAGGAGGGGCATCATTCCCCTGTCCACATATGGAAACACACACACAGCTTACCATCTGCGTTTACAGACGACGAGCCGTCTGACGGGGTGACGGGGGCGAGTCCAGGAGAGACACAACAAGGGTCAGGGGTCAAGAGGTTAAGATTTGGACAAAGAGGTGATCGGGAGCCTTCCACTAATTATCAGAATGGAAACGCCTCGTTGGATGAAACCCGATCAGACACAAACAAGGAGAATGTTTAACGTGACAACACCACTCTAAACTTTTACAATCGTTCTCCAGGACCACTTATAAAAGCACGTCTAACAGCTGATTTTTGTCTAAATAACTGTAGTTTTGTCCAAAGGGTCGATGCCGAATTTACAGACATTTCATGTTGTGGCACAAATACACGTTTTACAAACTGTTCGGTGTGTTTATGCACATTTACAGCAAAAAAATATTAAATCGTGGCATCTTTAAATGGACCTTTGGCACAGCAGGCTCGAGGGAAGCAGCCTCATTCCAGTAACAATTTCGTTACATATGGTTTTGAATTCTAACACATTATTGTTAACATATTATACATTCGTCAGCTTTTTCTCCCGTTTCATGTCTGTCAGAAGATCTTTGTGAATCATAATAAAGGAAAAAATTACGTATGTCTTAACGTTGCAGTCTGAGCCAAATTCCATTCAGAAATCTGTCACTTTAAAGACGCCTGTGGTTTATCAGCAGATTAATCTCTTCACAATGTTGGAACTACTTGTCAAGAGAGATTAATTCAGATTAAAGGCTTTGGTTTTATCTTACCATTTAATTTCGTGCCCATTTAAACTGTCAAACTGGAATTGCCAAGAAATATTATGGACGTGACCACAGCTACTGACTTTATGTACAGGAAGAAGTGCTTCCACAGTGATTTAATTAAGTGTCCAACATATGGCGTAAATAATAAAAATGACTTTGATCTTCTAAACCATGCTCACTTAAGACATAAAACTACTGAAGACATTTTTGGATCTGGATGTCGTTTAAATGTTTCGGTCATGAGTTTCAGAGTCAGTTCGGAACTTTCCAAGGTCATGTCAAATCGAAAACGTCACTATGAGGTCGTGAGCATCCTTTGAAGGTGACACATGATGGTTTTAAATGTGGCCTTCCTCACCCAGTGAAGCGTAGGATCCAGGGGGAAGAGCCGAGGCCGAGCTGAAGGGCCCCGCCGCCGCCGCAGAGGGCACGGTGGGCATCCTGGTGCGGGCCGTGGCGGTGGCCGCGGCGTTGACGTCCACGTCGCTGCGAGAGCGCTGGAGGGAGCCCGGAGAGGAGGCCGCGGCAGGCGTCCTGCTGTGGGCAGCTTTGGCTGGAGGACAGTTCATCATTATATTAAAGTTGTGATTGAACCGACTGATGATAAAAATGGAGGTTTAAACGGTCCTGAATCATATTTCATCGTCTCGTCTCATCAGTCTGGATGTCAAGAGGGTTTTACTTCCTCACAACATTTACAAATGAAGTAAAGAGTGACGTGAACTTACATCGTGTTGTGCTGCTTCCAAAGGTGTTTTTAACAGAGAGGGGTCGGCTGAGGAGACGAACACAACAAAGAACGTCTGTTAACCACCGTCGTTCAAGACTCTAAAGAAAACTACAACAATGTGTTCGTTTATTTAACATTCAGGGCAGTTTGGACCCTCGGAACATCTCCTCCACTGCTGCTGCAGAGTAACACGACACAGAACATCAACACATGATCACTCATTGGACATATAAGCTCCTATCAGCGGCCATCTTAGGATATCCTGCAGAGGGATAATAGCGTCTCACTTGAGGCTCTCCTGCGATGACGAGGAGGAGCGATCGGAGGCGGGCAGCGACATCAGACTGTCTCCGCTCCTCAGGTGAGCCTGCAGAGCTTTCTGATAGGACGACTCCAGGCCCTGGAAGAGTTGCTCCGCCTCCCGACGGAAGTGACCGTGGAAACTCCAGTAACACCTACAACGGCAAAATAACAACATCAGGACATTTGCGGTCCTACATGTCAAGGTTGAGGAGGAAAATGGATGTGCTGACGTACTTTCTGGCCACAGAGCGAGCCTCGGCGTCGGCATCGTGGACCCCTTTCTTTATAGTCTCCATTAAAACTGTTGCATGTCTACGAGGAGAAAAAACAAGTTAACTACTCAAAAGTCAGAGTCACAGGATGAAGTGGGTGCTGGACTGAATGCTGAGGGTGTAAATTAAAAAAAATTCACATCAGTTTTGTATCTGGACTTCTGGAGACCTGGATTACACCATTTTATGGTTTTTATGGTTGTTTTTTACATTTTAAGTTACCAGCTTCTAGAAATCATCAAAAAAAGAACTTGTGCAGAACTTGCCTGACAAAAATCACATTTTTAAGTGTTCTTCAGTATCACATTAATCCGGTTAGTTGTCTGTACGTCCATGAGCACACTGCTAACAGGAAGTGCTAACAGATAATTTGGCCAAGTTTAAATGGAGGTTTGGAGTGTGTTTGTTTTCTGAACTGTTCCTTTAAGCGTTTCTATCTGTATGGTGATGTGAACGCAGCCTTTGACCTCATGTGAGTCATGAATCAGCCATCTGCTCTGCACTGCATGAGGTGAACTCTCACTTTGGGCTTTCACAGCTCCATTAATCGACACGTTAGGGTGATGATGTCACTCTGAGGTCACTGTTTGGAGACTTTAATGAGATTTCAGGTTGTTTTGATCCTTGTTCCGATACCAAAACAATACTTTATCTGTCTAAATATATACTTTCTATTTTAAATGTTTTTTAACGTGTGCTGATGTCAGAGTTTCTTTCTTTCTGTCTTGATAATCTGAGCTGGATTTGTACTCGTGTGATGTTCAGGATCGGTGATCGATGAGAACCAGAGCGCTCCCCCGGTACTGGGATCAGCTCGGGTTTCACCCTCAGCAGGAAGCAGCCGGGCGGAAACACAACGAGGCTTTTTGGAGGCAGACAGAGATCCCTCCTGGCATCGCCATGGAAACTGCTGAGACCGGCCCTGACCCGGCCGGTGTCACGTTTCCTGACAAGGTGGCGAGGAGCGCTTTAACCCATTCACGAGGCAACACTTTATACTCATTGTACAAATATCTGCTTATTTCAGATCATAACACAACTGTTTGTTCTTGTAAGAACGCTGAGCTGAAGTTGGATGAAGGTCATATTTTCATGTATTATTAAGAAGCGTTGTGTTTCGTCACCTCTCCAGAGAGCCCGTCTGCCACTCCTGCAGCAGCAGGTCCAAGAACTCGAAGCTGCGCCTGAAGAGGAAAACAACAAAATACAGAATAAATCATTAACACCTGAACACAGACTACGATTCATTTAATCATCGAACCCGGAGGGAAAAAAAAGACAATAATGCTGAAATTAAGTCTAAAATTACTGCAACTAATAACAATAATAATAATAATAATAATAATAAATAATAATAACAGAAAAGATGCATTTGAAATGAATTAAAATGAAAATACATTGCTGAAAAATGAATATAAGTATCTTATTTAAGAAAATAGAATAAAATAAATGTACATGAAGAAGCGTTATAAAAATGTAAAAAATCTAAATAATAAAAATGTAATAAATAATAAAAAAAATCCATAAAAGCTTTGAAATACTATCATATAAATACAATTAATAAGATAATATATCTTAATAAATAAGATAGAACACATAAATATATTATAAATAAATGAAATGAATGATAAAAAAATGAAAACAAAAAAATACCTTTAAAAAGGATCAAATAAAATAAATGCATCAAAATAAAATATAATCGAAATAAATACTATTACATAAAACATTTAATTAGATACATTCAAAATAAAAACAGATATAATAAACACAGCATATTTTTCCAAATAAATTTTACAAAAAATCAAAACTAAAGAAAAATACTTAAACCAAAAAGATAAAAGATAGAAATAAATATATGATATTAACTAGAAAGTAGAACTAAATAATATTAAATTAAGTAAATACAATAAATTATAAATGAAATATTAACCAAATAAAAAAAGAATTGAGAAAAATATAATGGAAAACAATAAGTAAATAAAATAAAGGTGCGTCACCTTCTGACAGCCACAGATTTGGAGGTACAGCTGCTGGTGATGATGGGGATCAGACGAGGGAAGTGTGTGTGCTGCAACACACACAAACTGGCGTCAGAACAGCGTTTAAACACAGTTTTCTTTCTCCAGCACCGAGACAAAGTGTGTTCTCTCCTCCTTCTGTGGTCACAGTAAAAACAGTGAACAGTTAAACAGGACAGGAAGCTGCTGTTACGCACTTTGAGGATGAGGCGGATGGCGGCCATGCCGGAGGTGGCCATGACTTTGGCACTGTTGGGGACCAGGTTGAGGAGGATGGGCATGGTGGCCTCCGCCGCGTGGTCGAAGCGGCTGCCGAGCACCGACGACAGGTGGCTGGAGGAAACAGCAGACAGAGATAATGTTTTCTGACAGCTTATTGTTCTGAATCATCGGTTTCTCCTCCGACCGCTGCGTCTCACCCCAGAGTGATGCAGGCCTCCCTCACCACCTGCGAGCGCAGGTCTTTGGCCGACAGTTTGAACGCCGCCTCCATGAGACGCAGCTGCTGCGGAAACCCGTCGAACTCGGCGGCGCCGGCCAGCAGCAGTGAGCGCACCTTCTTCAGCTGGATGGACAAGACGAGAGCAGCGGTCAACAAACATTCTCACCTCACTGATGATGGAACACAGACGACAGACAGAGGAAGTCTTACAGCCGCCACTCGGAGCTCCCAGTCCCTCTTGTCATCGGACAGCACGTCTCGAATGTTCGTCATGGCCTCCTCTACCTCCCTGTTGGAGTAGATCTGGTGGACGAGAACAAGAAGGACCGGATCATTATGAGCAGAACCAGTTCATGTTGAAATGTGGGGAAAGGAGGCTCCGTACCTGCACGGTGGGAACATCCTCGAAGGCCTGGATGAAGTCCTCCTCATCCACAGCTCCAGCAACGGATCCATCCCTCCCTGCAGACGACACCACGGGGACAAGACGAGAGGAAAGCTTCACTTTAACTTTAAATTCATGACTTTCTTTCTCACTCAGGTGTGCAGAATGTCATGTGTGCTGTTCTAACATTAAGATCCGTTCAGTACATGTCAGTCGTTGTGAGCTCTGACCTGCAGACTTGGCGCTGGACGCGGAGGCGGGACGTCGGAATGAACCCATGCTCACCGTCTTCCTCCCGGACAGCGAGACTCCTTTGGATGAGGACGAGGAGCGGCCGCCGTCCACCGAGTCATCGTCCTCGAAGTTCTTGTCTGGAGGAGGAAGAGCGGGAAGGAGAAGCGACTGAACAACGAGCACAAAGAGGACGGGCGGGCGGACTCTGACATTTCTGCATTTTAACTTTTCGCTGACGTTCAGCAGAGAACGACACAGAGGACATAACTCACATTCCTCCATCGCCAACATAACGAGCTGGTGACGGCGAGGAGGCTCACAGACACAATGTCCCGACAATAAACTCAACAATCAGCCCAGTGTTCCCAGTGAGGAGCCCCGAGTGACCACAGCAGAACAAAACACACAGTTTGAGGACTCAGGCAGAAAAATGTTGAGTTCTGACCGACTCATACCTTCATTCCTCATCCCCGCAGAAGGACTCTGACATGGTTTAGAGTAAATTATATGTTTGTTTAGGCTTTCATCACTGCTGAGACAATCAGTCGTTTCGGCAGCAGTGATTCTGTTTGTGGCCACATTAAATCGTTCTCTGGCTCTAATTTTAGGTCAAATTACAGATCAGCTCCACAGAACGGCCGTTTCCAGGACCACATCTTTACTGATGTAACTGTTGAATATGATCATTTACTCGCTCAGTAAATAAAAACACGACGATGACAATCTTTTGTTTTTCATCCGAGGCCGCGCCCTGTGGAAACGTCTCCTGGTGGTGGACGACCGAGCGCCACGTGAGCCCCCCAGAGCGCAGGAATCTGCACGGCCAGCAATCAATCCTCTTTCATTATTCAGAGTTCACACACACACACACACACACACACACACACACACACACACACACACACACACACACACACACACACACACACACACACACACACACACACACACACACACACAGCACTCAGCCAACACATCCGTCATGTGCCATCAGGTTGCATTTTTTTCCTCTTCAAAGCGACAACAACGCCTCAATATCAACACAAGGTGACCGTGTGTGTGTGTGTGTGTGTGTGTGTGTGTAAAGCAAAACACACCTGCCACCTGAGCCTCAACACACTAGCATCAACATGACACAACAGGAGGGGAAAATAACTCGTAGCTCAGGAGGAAACCCCTTTAAAACTGGACCACGTGCGTCTCAATATCAGGTCCAAACCGTCAACACTGATCAAATATATCTGCTGTATCGATAACGACCATCAATCAATCAGACCTGAGCTGAGAGGCCGAACGCTACAGAGATATGTAGCATGATGAAGCTTGTGTTCTTACTTACGTAACACCGCCTGCATGAGTTTTAATAATAAATGTTATTAAAGCTCGACTTGTCGCCGTGAATCTGAAAGGAACAGTTTGAGGTTTTCAGAAACACGATGATGGCAGAAGATCCATTTCACTGTTTTGGATTACTGTCACGTAGAATACAAAATGTAGCTATTCGGATCAAATGTAACATCCAGAGTCTTAGTTTTCACACATTAAACATCTCGTATCCACAACAAGTCTGAACATCAATAGGCAGGAAAGTTCACCCAAGAAAACTGAAACACGCCAGATTCTTTGACCATCAAGATCGATGAATTATTCCCTGAGGAGTTAATGAGAAAACAGCCGCCATGTCACAATGTCAGGATCCGTCCCTTCATCTGGATCAGCGCCGACTGTCACTGGGGTCTGTTCTGGGCACAGACCCATCCTCCACCGGAGTTAGTAATAAAACACTATATAACTACAGCTGCAACTAAATCTTAATCTAGGTCAGAAATGGTAAAAAAAAACAAATGTCTTGTTTTGGACACAACCTCATGTTGTTTACTGGAGAGGAGGAAAGAAACAAGCAAACATTTCACACTTAAGAAGCTCAAATCTGAGAATCTTTGCACTCGAACTAATCAACCCGATGAATCGATCATTCAAATAGCGACAGATATAACAGTTGACAGGTAATCGAACTGTAGTTCTCTCAGACTCCAGAGCAGCAGCCTGACCGCCCGGCTGCATCACAACGATCCAGCTGCGAGCAGGCCGACAAATCATCCTGCTGTGTTTACATTCAGACACCACAGACGCATTTACAGCCGTCGTCACACCAGGCATCCCTCCTCCTCCTCCTCCTCCTCCTCCTCCTCCCTCCTGCCATTCAACTCCTGCCGCCTGCATCCATCATTCATTACGACCTCCACTGTTCCTGTCGACTAAGATGAGCAGCAGCTTACAGGAGCAGATCCGCCTGCAGACCAGTTTCCTCAGCATGCCGGCAGACAGACAGACAGTCAGACAGACAGACAGGCAGACAGTCAGGTGGTCCTCCAGTCCTCTGAGCTCCTCACATCTTGTCCTCCTGCTGAGGAGAGGAAAAGGGGAGGAAGGAGGAGAGTCCGACCGCGAGCCCCCTCCCTCCCCCGTCAGGCAGCATGTGCTTCAGTTTCTGCCTCTCCGTCTCGTCCTCTGGTTCACTTCAGCACACACACACCGTCATGACCAGGATGGAGGAAGAGGAAGGGAAGTGATGGAGGAGAGGAGGAGGAAGGGAGGGGCGGGGGAGTGGACCAATGGGGTGCAAAGGGAGGGGTTGGTGAGGGGACAAACCCCGGCGCTGGTGGGCGGAGTCACAGCGTCACGATGACTCAGGCGAGGAGGAGGGAGGATGGAGGAGATACCTCTGAGGAGGAAGCTGCTCCTCTGACGGTGTTAATGTCCGCCGCCGAGCCTCCATCCGACTTCTCCCAGCATCTGTATCACAGCAAGGTCGAAGCTGCTCCACGAGTCAGAACGAGGGAGGGAGGCAGCAGTGGAATGTAACTAAGTACATTTACTCAAATACTTCTGCTTTCATTTTCCATCTAATCTTGTTGTATAAGGGAAATGTAAACGAACATAAATCCAAGTCCATTTTGATGGTTAAAGGGCGGATGATCTGGATGCAGAGGGGTTGTATTAAAACCTAGTCCACACATACACCCTCCTCCGGTTCCAAAAACATTCCCATCCACACCAACGTCCACGTGAAAACACAGAGCAGGTCCGCTCTGAGACGCTGCCATGGCGCCGTCGCTTCCTGCCTCTTCAAGATAACAGTCTGACATCAGTGCGCCGACCACGGCTCATAAAGACCAGCACCCTGAGGCGTTCACAGGTGGGCGCAACGACATTTGCGATTTACACAATGTGGGTGTGAAAATTAACAATGTGTCGGTCTGAAACCAGCGACGACACTGGCAGAAGACGAGTCACGACGAGTCAACTGTGTTTGACAGGCGAGATTTAACTCTCAAACTTTGTTACAGGTGGATAAAAACTGCTCACAACAAAAAGAAAGACCAACAATAATCTGACAAAGTGATTGTGACTAATTGTTCCCCTCCTCTGGACTGCCAGGTCACGAGTTTTCCTCCTGGCACCGTCTCAAAGTCTTTGTGAGCTCGGAGCCTGATGGAGTCTGACAGCTGATCCCCTCGATGCAGATTCACAAAATGACCGTGGAGAGGTGAGCGCAGAGTGTTGCGTCACCGGACACAGAAGGAAACGAGGGAGCGTGGGAGAGCAGCTGAGAGTTTA
Source organism: Diplodus puntazzo (assembly GCA_963678695.2). NCBI lineage: Eukaryota > Metazoa > Chordata > Actinopteri > Spariformes > Sparidae > Diplodus > Diplodus puntazzo. The sequence goes on from OZ023178.1 coordinate 1,897,343, forward strand.
CAGCAGGTAATCTGAGAGAGATCACATCAGCCTCTCAGCTCGGCTCACCAATCAAACTTATTTCACTCACATTTCTCCGTCATCTCCGTCCACAGTAACAGTCGCGTTAAATAATATCGCAGCCGCAGCTCAAAAGGTGAGCGCCGACCTGTTCAGCCTCTTCACGGCTGAATGAACACGGTGGGAAACACCCCGGCTATTCTCCTGCACATCACAACCAGCTGGAACAACAGTGGGAGTGACGTTCCCACACAATTATCAGGCTTCATTCACAACTTTCTCACCAGATTAAAACGCATTCACACCGAGCAAATCCACAGGCAGCGGTCTGCAGTTACAGTGGACGGGCCGTTAGTCGGGTCTGGTGGGTCCAGAACAAAGCAGAACACACACTACTTTGATTTAAAGGTCGTGAAAGAGCATAAAGGTATTTCACCTGAGACAACAAAGCCGCTGAGAGGCAGAACCTGTGAATTCATCCTGATCACTTCAGCTTCCACTGTGCAGAGTTTTTATGACTTGGACTGAATTTCAGGGTTTCAAACAATCAATAACCAACAAAACAACAAACAACCAACTAATCAAACAACCAACAAAACAACAGTCCAAAACTCAAAGTCTCTTCATTAACTGTCATGAACGACAAAGAAAAGCAGCAAATCTTCACATTTAAGAAGCTGGAACCAGAATGTTTTTCACACTTTTGCTTAAAAAATCATTTAAACGATTAATTGATCATCAATTGTTGCAGCTGACGGAGTGACAGACAGCGAACAGTATCAGGTCAGCAGGACAGTTATCTGTTTTATTTTCTGCATGTATCTTTTGTTTGTTTCATAACACATTAAAGTAAAGAAACCTAACGCACCAAGATGATATTCTCACATTTGATCTCCAAACTCAGAGAGTTTCAGCACATCTGTGCATTTGAGAAGCTTTGACCTAACCCTAACTCAGCTCTACTGGACGCCTTGAGTTTCTGTTTACTTGTTGGGTTCTGCGGGTCAATCAGTGGTTGTTCCTGTTGGGACTGAACCTCTTCCTGTTTGTTATCCTTCAGTTTCTGTGGAGAGGACTTTTCCTGTTATGTTGTGTGAAGTGTCGTCTTGTGTCTTTGTGTATCTGTGACGACGTGAGGTCAGAAAAACCTCGTCTGACATAAGTGTTAAATGAAGCAGCAGCGAGTGAGTTTCCACTTCATAAACGCTCTTGAAGGAGCTCGTCCACCTCGTGTGAGACGCTCACTGGTGCATGCTGGTCTTTCTGTCCCTGCACTGTGTTCATTATTCAGGAGGTTTCCAACTGTGCAACCTAAGTCCTGCTGGCAGCTCGTACCTGTCCTCGTCCCTCAACACCTCCCCTGCAGGACCTCCTGAGGCCGAGTGACGCACGCAGCCCGGTCCATGTTTATTAAACCCACTCAGCTGGATTCAGAAGCACAAACCAGACGGAATGTCAAAATATGACGTTTGAACAATAACAGGGGGAAGTTTAACACGTTTATGAGCTTTTTCTTGATGCATGAACAGAGTTAAACGACGACGACTGAGCCAACAGCTTCACTCACAGAAGAAAACAAGAGTTCAGAATATTTTCTCAGAAGCGGTTGGTCTGCCTCCAACGAGGCTCCACATGCTGTGTGTCTCTGCGCCACACTTTATTAACGGAAAAGAAAAGAAACGCACCACAACGGGTCACAATGTGGACACCAAACTCTGGCTTATTTGGTCAAAATATAGTCAGGCGCACGTCTTCACCTCTGACACCTGATAAACTCAGAAACCAACCAATTAACTTATCAAACACAGTAAGGTTGTCTGAATAGAAAACTTTCCTTCCCGTTTCGTTATTTGAAATACAAAGCCGAGTATCTGTTATTACTTTGTGACGTGACGCTCATGTTCTTGTTATTTTGTTCCCTGACCTTCACTCACAATCCTCTGCTGACCTTTGAGTCACACGACCGACAGCTCTGATCTTCACTGTTCACTGCAAACTGCAGCTGCAAGACTTTTAATCAAAACTATGACAAGAGACCACATTCCTCCAGCTTTAACAGCCGCTCATTGGCTCCCAGTCGCTAGGAGAATGCAGTTTGAAATCAATTAATCGCCTCTGAGAAGAGGCTGAATGGACTGTAGCTCTGACCTACGAGACCTCAAACCAGTCCACAGCAAAACCTCAGGAGTCTTTACAGACCTGCAATCAAGTGAATCCTCCACCTCTACTGGAAAATCAGCTGAAATACTTGTTTTAAAAACAGGTTTCACTGTTGAACAGAACATTTGTATTACTGTCTGTAGCCGATGACAACAAGCTAGTAAATACTGTAAAAACAAAACAGAACAGGAGCAATACTGACAAGCTCAAAGGTGGAAATGATGAAGTTCCTCTAAACATGTTCCTCAACTGATCATGATCTTTTCTACCTAAACAACTCAGATGTTTCAGACGTAATCGTGCACGTCAGACGCAGATCAGCGGAGCAGAACCGGCATTAAACGCATCACCGAGCCGCTGCTACTTGTGGCATTCATTTCCTAATTATGATCCCAGAGAAAGCTCAGAGAGTCGAGTGGAGCCGGCTAAATGTTCCACAAGAGGCCGTCAGCTTCAGAATAAAAACACTTGGCTGTGTGATAAAGTACCTGCAGGCTCTGTGTGGATCCACTGGAGGAGGAACAGTCCTGACAGCGACCCGGAGCTGGTGCACTGCTGCCTGCCTCCTCCCTCCCCTGCAACCCAGTCTTGTGACTGTAGGGACGACAGCTGACACCATTCCTACAAAATAAGAGCCCTGGGCTGGCGGAGAGGGTCTTCCTGTGGTTTTCTTCTCAGTTTAACAGTTTGTTTTGCGGGCTCTCTTTCTCTCTCTCTGTGTCTCCTCTGAACAAGTCACAGGTTCTCTTCACATAATATTTAATATATATAAATCAAAAGGTTACTGAACGTATGATTGTCCCAGCCTTTTCTAAAATGCTCCCTAATATTACTAGGGAGCTGTAAATTCACAGTATTATCCTGTAATTATTTGACGGTAATATAGATTGAATCGACAGTAATAAACTGTTTCCACAGCAGCCTCAGAAAAAGAAACCACTAACAGAAAGTCAAGGACAAATGAAGAGCTAATAAATCACTGTCCCACACTTGACAAACGGCCTCTGATCATCAGATCTGATGCAGATCGTAGAGATATTAGTGAGTGAATCCTGCAGCAGCGTCACGGTGAGGCTCCTCCCTTCATGTCAGACTATCTCAGTGACTGATTCATGTTGTTTCCCCCAAAGGAAGTCGGTCTCCTCTTGTTATTTTTAAGCTCGGGGGCTCAGAGATGAAAGCTGAGCCTCGTGACCACACAGATGACGCCTGTCAGCAGCCTGACGGACCAGTCTGACGTCCTGGAGCTTGTTCTGCTGCTCCTATCTGTGGGTGTGTTATCCGCCCCACTTCTGCAGGGTCCCTGTTCCTGCAGTGGAGCGGCTGAAAGCTCCTCGCCTCTGGCGACACAAAGAAAAGCAGCTCAGGTTGCATTGTGACTGAAAGACAGCGAACACACCCCACTGAGACCGCTGGAAACAAGACGAGGGTTTCCCAGGACTGAGAGACTCACCCGGGTCACATTTCACAGTCTGTCACTAGGTGTTCAGATTCAAAGCTCCTGGACCAAATGTTTCAGGAGTGTTTCTACCATGTTTATTTACTGTGACAATAACTTTATGTTCTTCCTAAACCAGTTGTCACAGACCTGCAGCCTGATGAGCAGGTCGATGATGAGCAGTGAACACCTGAAGCCCGTCCTCACCACAGACCTCCTTCACCTTCAGGCCGAATCAATACTCAGGATACACATCTGTTTGAAATCTCCTCAGCCATGCGAGGACCGGGACAGAAGCTTCTTAAACACAGAATCCTCTCCAGGCTCTGGAGTCTGTTGGGGTTCAGATAATGAACTGTGGAGCAGTTTTGGACGCCGTCACATGTCGGCGTCTGCAGGCCGTTTACAACAACAAACACAAAGCTGCCAGGACGACCAGCTTCACCGCGGGCACAAAACCATCCCGGTGCCACAGACACCACCAGAAACAGGACGTCAGGAGTGAAGAGCATCAGGTAGAGCCAGAGGTGTGATCTTACCTGACACAGGAGACAGCACCATGTTGCCCGACCTCTGGACCTCATCGAACTTACTGAAGATGACGTTGAGCCTGCACAGAGAGCAGGAACAGACAGTTACCAGCAGGCGGTGCTGTGATACAAACAGGCCCGCAGAGCAGAATCGGATCATATCTGACTCCACTGAGAGCCGATAACTGGGCCAGAGGAACATCCCAGAAATAACAGGCGATGGTCTGCTGGCTGATATTAACAGAACAAACAGTGATGATCACAGCGAGGACCACATGTGATGTCTGTTCACTCTGCAGGAGGAAACAACCCTCGTTCAGACCAGTGTCTCTGACAGGAAGTGTTTAAAGTGGACAACAAACTCTGAAAACTTTTAATCTTTTGGTCTCAGACAAAAAAAGACATTTGAAGACAATCTGGGAACTTCTGATCTGCACTTCTTACTACTTTCTGACAATTTAAGGACGATCAATCAGTTGGAATAATCGTTCTGAACTGACCATGATGTTGTGGTTTCTTAAAAAACGTAAGAGTTACTTCTTAGCTGTGTGTTAGCAGAGTCCTCCACGTAATGAGTCATGGCTGTTGACAGTAAGCACTTGAACGCACCGTGACTGAGGCAGACCCTTCTTTCCCAGGTCCATTCTCACTCGCTCTCCAACGTGGCGGTAGATCTCGATGAGGCAGTTCATGGCTCCGTCACGCACCTGCAGGACGACAACCAGAAAGCTGAGGCGCTGAACATTGTGACATCACGAAGCATTTAACCTCTGACCTTCTGTATCCTGATAGACATCTGTGTTCAACTGTCATGCTCATTATATGAATTCTCAAGTTATGTCAGAAACTGTGTTTTGAACAAATTTGAAGAATTTCTCGTTGAACAAAATATATATTCCGAGTCATAATAAAGAGAAACGTTCTAAACATAACGACTTCCTGTCCCGAAATAAGGATGACAGAGCGGCTACATATGGAGGATGTGGATCAGACGAGTGATCGCAGACTGTTTAGTTTACTTTTGTGATTTTTCGGACATTGCCAGGGTGACGGCTGCTCCTGGAGCTGCACATGTGATGATGATTATATAAAAAAAGACTAAATGATGGGGGGCAGCGTGGAGCCGTGAGTGTGAGAAAGATTCTCATTGTGTGGCCACACCGAGTCAGTAACAGTCAGCTCCTGATTAAACCACTCACAGGCTCTTTTTTCTTCATCTGTCTTGTTTTGTGCCAATTTAAAATCCAATAGAAATGAAATCTAATTCTGAGTGAGCAGACAGTCAGAATGAAATACTGCCTCCCGTCACCACCAACATGTTTGTCGAGGGTGTTGTAAGCTGTTAAGTTTGTTTCCAGCTGGCAAACCGACATGAAAATGCTTCCTGCACTCATGATGATGGTTTGTGAGGCGCTGGACGACAAGTGCTCGGCCTCAGGAAGGGGCGTTCGTGGGCCTGGCTTCCTGTCCTCAACAGGAAGTGTGGTTCCGGTGATGACAGACCTCTGCAGCCTATCACGAGACGACAAACTCAGCGGGGGCACGAGCAGACCCCACGACTGAAAGGTGTGACGGCTGTGAGGTATTGCGAGTCTGGCTGCAGGTGAAGCTTTTGTGAAGTGGAAAAGAAAACCTGGTTGATGGTGTGAGGTGTAACTCTTGTGTGTGACCAGCAGGGGGCGTTCACAGACCGATCATCAGACTGTACCTGACTCGTGGGGTCCCCGAGGAGGTTACAGATGTGAGGAACGATCTTACTGAGCGTCAGACTCTGAGATCCAAACCTGAAGAACAAAACACAACAAGAACCTCTGAAGAAACACGAGCTGACGACTGATTCCAGAGTTCAAACACTCGAGCTGTTCACTCACACATTCAGCGTGGAGATGAGACAGAGGCAGAGTCCTTCTCTGGTCCGGTTGTTCTTGTGTTTGAAGCCGCCCATCATTCGCTCCCACACGAACTGAAAACAGAGTTCAGAGGTTGAAATGATCAGACAGCGATCGATCTCCTCTCGCTGACCCGGCTGACGTGACATGTGTGCTGTGCTGCACCTGTGGGTTTGCAGCCTGGTCCATGATCTTCAGCAGCAGCGCTTGGTCCTGGTCCCGGACTTGGTCCTTGGAGTCTCCTAACCGGTCGATGAGGCTCGGCAGAACTGAGGACACACGGACAGAAGTGAGGGAGATTTTTACAGAGTTCAGTCTTTTTAAATTAAAATAAATACAATTTAAAGCAGAATAAATGTTTTATTGAATTTATTAATTTAATCTCCTTTTCAATCTGTTGTTGAACTTATTCAAGGTAAATCTACATGAACATTGTCAGCTTGAATCTCTAAAATGCTAATTTAAAGAATTAAAGAAACAATTTAACTCATAAAATAAAGTTAAATGTTGTATTTATGTGGAATTCAGAAGATATAAATGTTAAAACAGAAGACTAAATAAATATTTATATATATTTATTGCAAATTGTGCCATTAAACATGATATCTAATATCATAATTGAGGAAAAATAACTAATAAACTCATAAAACATGATATAATAATATATAATATATCATAATATTCATATTTCCATTTTTAACCACTGCATATTTTTTCATTTGTGCTGAATTTATCAGTAAATACACATGTTTTATAAAGACTTACTGTAGATTGTACCTTTGAATGTGTTTAAATATATTTCACAGATATATTTTACATATTTTATGTAGTTATTTGAAATATTTATTAATCTATTTGACACATTTAAATATTATGTTGTCTGTGTAAATAGTTATAAAGTAAACAGATGCACTCACCTGTGCCCACCTGCGTCCTGAACCTCTCCTGCAGCCTGCTGACCAGCGCCGACAGGATGTCCATCCCCAGCAGAACCACCTGAGGAAGACGAGCACACAACAACCCGTCAGAATCCGTTCACACACCAGACGGATGGACTCAGACCGCCTGCAGCCTCACAGCAGCACAGGAGCAGTGGATTTGAATCTGGGCTGCAAAGGATTATGGGTAATGCCAGCAGAGCATGGTTTTCCATTAAAACGAGGGTGAAGTGATGTAAATGAACATGTTCTGTGTGGTCCAACTTGAACAGAATCATGGTATGTGTCGTTCAGGGAGGTCGGAGCAGTGACCTCAACCTGCACCCTGACTGAAGAGGCAGTCCACGCTCTCCTAACAGCCTCCATCACTTCCTGGTTTAACTTTCCTTGTCTTGGGGTGGTTTGGGAAGCTCAATGAACGTCTAGTGAGAGCCTCCCTGCTGACACCAGAATCAACACATACGCACCACCTGAGCTCTGAGCTCAGATCCTGGTGCAATTTTTGGAACTTCTCTTTATTAGAAAGAGAAAATAAGACGGAACAAAAACAACAAACTGGATCTTCTCTGCTGCCCTCTGCTGGACACACAGCAGAACCACACCAGCACATCCTGCAGCACATGTTGCACCACATTCACATGATTTCAACTATAATGAACATCTGATCACACCCTGGAACATGTTGTTCACCGAACATCACGGTCCAGGGTGTGATCAGATGTTTGGACGAGAAGAAACCAGCAAACCTTTATCTGGACGTCAATTTACCTCCTTATACTTTGTTTTAACACCTGATCTAAACCACAGTCTTGACAAAACATCCCAAAACATTTATTTTACTGATGTTTAAGACAAAGAAGAGCATCTACCCTCCTGAGCCAGTGAAGATCTGTCACCTTAGCTTCAATTTGTATGTTTTCATCAATGATCCAATCCGACATTCGACCTTTAATCACACGAAAACTAGCTTCTGCAGGACGTTCATTTTATGTTTGTTGATTCATTGTTTCAGTCTGTCAATAGCTGTTAGTCGTTACCTTCCTTAATGCGGTCGTTAAGATGTAGCTGTTGGCTTTTACCACCAGCCTGTATTGATCAGCAGCCTGTCTCCACCGCTCATTCCTCAATCAATTACCGAGAGTCTTAATGAAGCAGCTTTCACACGTCTGAAGGGTTTCACTACCACCAGCCACTCATACAGACTCATCTCTACACCCCCCTCTGCTGGGACAGAAACTGGGCTAATGGTGCTGGTAAATTAAGCTCAGAGTCGCCACCGCCACGCTCGCCTGGGAGCCTCGTCCCCATTACAGAGCTGCAGATACCAACCAGACCAGAGGACGCTGCGTTTCCAGGGCAGCAGGAAGCAGCCTCATGATTGGATGTGTCAGTGTGTGTGTGTGTGTGATCGTACAGCTGTGTGTAGTCTGCTCCCTCACACCAAACTCCATTCAAAATCGGCCAATTTAATCTCTCTAGACGCTCAGTGTGTGTGTATAACCTGTGTATTAATATATACACAGAAGTATTTTTACTCCCTGGTACAGAAAGCTGCTTCAGCCCCACAACCTCCAGATGTGAGAAGACATGAGAGCAGACGTCACATCCTCAGGATATTATAGTTATTTGCAGTCAAAATGAAACTTGTAAGGTAAAAATAATCAATCCCACTAATCATGAGTCAGAATATCTTTCAAAATATTCCCAGTTTGAGGTTGTTTTTTCCCCTGAGGACCTAAATCAAGTTACTCTAACAGCCACTGAGCAGAAACTTATCCAAAAGACAAAGAATGAAAGTTTTGTAACGTCTTTCCAACGTTCACTCCTTAAACTTCAGTCACAGACGTCTGAAGAGATTAAAGTTTTTGACCTCCTGCAGTCGGAGCTACAGCATGGAGCTTTATTACAAACATGTTCTGGTGATCCAGCCTCCATCAGGTCGGCTGATGTTCTATTTTCTCATGACTTGTGTCTCTTTTTCTGTGATTCCGTCTGTTTTATCAGATTCATTCCTGCGATGCTTCCTTGTGTTTGTCCCGACTGTTGACTGTTAATCTGTATATTGTCTTCCTGAGCTGCTTGACTGTCACCTGGACATGTCTCTGCTCAGTGGGCGTGTCTGAGGTACATTTACCTGTCCAGCTGACCTGGACGTGTCTCTGCTCAGTGGGCGTGTCTGAGGTACATCTACCTGTCCAGCTGACTTGGACGTGTCTCACCTTGAAGTTGCTGGAGTTGACCCAGGAGCTGGCCACCGCGTCCACCGTCCTGTCCAGCAGGCTCTGGTCCTGCTCCAGCTCGGGGGACTTGTCCTCGTCCAGGATGAGCTCTATGACCTCCGGGCCCACCTGGAGCCTCCTCCCCAGGTCCTTCTGCATCACCTGCTCCAGCACGTACTCCATGCCCACCACCTCCTCCTCCATGGCTGCAGGAAGCTCAGTCAGACCTCCAGCTGGCCTTCCTGTCAGGCTGACCTGGTTTATCAGACGCGGTGTCTAAGAGGCGGCTGACGGCGCTGAGTGAGCCGGGGTGAGCACCGTGATGTCCTGCGGTGGAGGGCTGCAGTGAACGCAGCACTTCATTCTCCTGCAGCGACATTTATGAAGAAAACGGTCGAAGTTTCAAAAGCAGCACATTAACACGAGCAGCGAGCGGCCATTTTACCGACGTGTGTTTCATACGAGCTGAATTAAACATGCTAATGCTGCCTTAAGTGGAGCTAACCGGCCGTTAAGTGACTTAACGCTAAACTAAATGTCAAAACAGTTCATGTAGCCGTTAGCTTCGCAGCTAGCACACTAGCTTCGCTACTAGCAAAACACAGTTGATTCAGCGCGAGCCCGGCGGGCTAACTTAGTTAGCTCGGCAAGTTCCCCACAGCCACGGTGACAGCTCTGACGTCACTCACCTGTTCACAGCGGGGTTAACTGATGAGTTATCGATCAGTGACCGGTTATAGATCCGCTCACCGGATGGACTGAACGGGTCCCAGAGAAAAAAGTGGCGCTGCTGCCTCCGGCCACGAAGGACCGTTACTTCACATCCCCGCGCGGCGCGAGCTCGTCGCCTCGCGGCCGTTTAACTCCTGTCGGTTGAGCCTGACGTCATCTTAACGTCAGAAACCGTCCGCCGCCGGCTCGCGACTCATTCAGCGGGATTAAAGAGGACAAAATGATTATTAACGGGAGAAAATCACAACGTGTCCCACCGCGGCCGCCGTACAGTCCGCAGAGAGGGGAGCCGCGGAACGACGACACCTGGCGGCCGAGCTGAGAACTGCACCCACTGCAGCAGAGAGGGATCGTTTGAGCCGAATGTTCCTTTAATTTACTCAAAAACTGTCGAGTGAAATAACTCAAAATTTATCATGATTATAGTCCGAGTCTCCTTTAACAAGTATCAATTAAAAATAAAGCAGAAACATTCAAAAGAAGAAGAAAAAACAGGTCAAACATCAGGAGATTATGACTGTGTGTACTCATTTCAGCTGACTTTTCCTTTAATTTCTAAAAAACTGTTAAGTGTAATAACTACAAATTTCACATACTTATAGCTAAAGTAACCCTAAAGAGAATTTCACAAAAAAAAAATCAGAAAACTTCTTGAAAAGGAAAAAATATGACGCTGAAACATAAGGATTTTGCTATTTGAGCAGATTTCTCCTTTAATTTTCACCAAAACTGTTAAAAAAAACAACTCATGAGCAGAATTTCAGTGAATACTTAACAAAACATGTTAAAATTCAGAATAAATAAAAGACTGTTCTTCAGACGTCACATTGAACGAGACTCCTCGTTTCTGTTTTCCAGAGAAAATCTAAATCTTGACTTTTAAGAAATAACTAAAACACAAATCAAACCATATTTTAGATTTCGCTCATCTCTGTTGACCACGAAAAAGAAAAAAAATGTGAATTTCAATTCCAAGTTTTTTGATTTTAAGATGAAAAACAACAACATGAATTCGCAGCTTCAGGAGTTTCTTCTGTTTCTTCTGTCAGACAGAAGAAACTTTTAGTTTTATAGGATTTATTGTGTTTAACATCACAGACTGTTTACAGTCTGACGAGGAGCGTCAGCGTTCTCTCCTTCATCGAGTTCATGCTGTGTTGCTGAGATATATGAAAAGAATAATAAAGGTTTAAAATCTGTCTGTATTTGTGATTTCGCAGCTCTGTGTGTTGGTTGTTGAGTTGTGTTGTATAATGTCAGATGAGAGAAGGGGAGGGCCGGCTGTCAGCTGCAGCTGGTCCTCCACAGGCTGAAGGAGTCGCAGTCAAGAGGTCTCAGTATTCTTTGTGGAGCGGGTCATGACCCACCGGGCTCTGGGATGACAACAAAAATCATTCATTTCATGGTGAACGGGCGGCTGGAGCAGGCCGAGTTCGGACCCGACTGCTCGGCTGCTGATGTCAAAGGTAAGACGGACCAGCGCTGGTTCTAACGACGTCAGCAGATGTGAGTGATGATGTTTCATCCTGTCACGCCTGAAGCTGTGGGATCGGATCATTTCACGCTCATGAATGTTCTGCAGGTTCTGTGTGTGAGGCCGAGCTCCATGTGGCTCTGACAGCTGCTCCGGTTTAAGGACTAAAGGCCCTCGACCTTTAGAGGCGGCTGTAAAGAGACGGGTTGATTTAAGGATCCGAGTCCAAACTGTCAGTGTAGAAACATCTGAACCAGTTCAGAACATCACTTCTGCTCTCACCAGCGCCCCTACAGAGCGTCACATCAACAGAACCACTGTACAGAATCATGCTGACAGGACCTTTACTTGGCATGACATGATTTTTACTTTACTGTCATGAAGGAGGAGAGAAAACAGGAAACACTCAGATTCAAGCAGCTGGAGTTGCAGCTCTGATCTGAACTGTGTCCTGACTGATTTTCTCTAATCGTCTGTCGGTCCTGACGTGTCCTGAATTCTCCGTCTGACAGATCTGTTCCGGGCGGCGGCGGAGGTTGGGCCTCACCACATCCTGAAGATGTACAACACCAGCGGCGGCGTGCTGAACATCTCGCCCCAGCTGGAGGCCAACAGCCACGACTCGTTCTACCGGCTGGAGGTGGTGGCGTCGGATCTAAAGAGTGAGAGCTGCAGAGTTCACTTTGGAAAGAAACGCTGCGTCACAAACGGTTTGGAAACCTGAAGATGGTAAATCCTGGTTGTGTGTTTGTCCGTGTGCAGGTGTGGGGATGCCGACTGAGCTGGACAACATGGAGTGCAGGTGAGTGCGTCCTGTACAGGTGATGTTGGTAAAGCGTCTGCAGGACTCACTGCTGTGTCCCGTCTGCGTCTGCAGGCTGCATCACCTGGAGAGCAAAGTGATGGAGGACGTGGGGAAGACGCCCGACATCCTCTGTGAGCTGAAGAGCCAGGTGGAGTCCTTCAAGAGGAAGCTGGAGGTTCGTGTCTCTGATCCAACGAGGTTTGTTCTGGTCTCAGGAGGAAGACGTGGATCGAAGCTGCTGGAGCTGAAATCTGTTTATATATCTGTATTAATAAAGCTCAGTTTCCGTCTTGTGTTTGTCTGTTGCTGGTGTAAACCGACTCCGACAGCTCGTACAGCGCACAGACGAGGACGAACTGACGCCACAGGTCAAGATGGCAGCTCATTGTTTTCTATTACAGCTGCTCACTGGGTGCAAACGCCCAGATACCTGTCCAGGTATTTTAGAGAAGAGCTAGAGCGCGACACGTGAAATATACACAGTGTCGGTACGTCCTCCAGAACTATACAGCAGCACCGGGTCCACTTCCTCTCTGTGACCGGTAAAACAAGACCTGGTCCAAACTATCCAGAACAGAGTCGACACGGTGAAAGTTTCCCTCTCTCTCCTGTCAGAGCGTGGTGCACCTGAGCTGGATGGGTCTGTTCAAGGACGGCAGCGAGCAGCAGCCCGCCAAGATCCCCCCGAAACCCGGAAGTCCTCAGCTGAGCGTGCAGGAGGAGCGCCAGCAGGTCCGCAGGAAGTTCTTCTACATGAGGTGAGCTCGCCGTCAAGATGTTCATTATACTTCACTGTTCTTTTCCATTCAAGTCGTGGGGGGGAAACCTTTTTTCTCAGAATTGTGACTTTAATCTAAGAATTAAAAACGAGTTTGAGAAAAAGAACTCAAAGATGACAAAGTGTAAAGCAGATTATTGTCCTCTGTGTGTTGCCGTAGCTCACTGCAGGTGACAGAAGAGGTGCGAGAACACCTGAAAACTCCAATTTTTAACAACTGGTGAGTGCGAACAGTTTGAATCCGGTGGATTATGACAGAAGGACCATCATCTGTGATGGACGTTCGGTTCCTTTTAAATGAAGTATGTTATCTTATGCAGATGACTCACCGCTGTACGCTAACAAACACAAGGACGACCTCACGTTAACTCTAACCCTCCTTAATGCTCTCCATTCTTTCTGAGGTCAATCCTCACCAGCTACCAAATAAAACCAATAAGACTCTAGTGAGTCTGAATGACGAATCGTTCATCTGGTTTTGAAGTGACCGAGTCTTGTTTTCTGTGTGTGTGTTGTTACCAGGCAGTGGGAGGAGGCGGAGATGCTGGTGCTCCTCCAGGTGATGTTCACCGACCTGGACTTCCTGTCGGCGTTCCACATCGAGCTGGAAGTCCTGCAGAACTTCCTGTTTGAGGTGTACTGCCACTACAACAGCATCCCCTTCCACAACTTCCGGCACTGCTTCTGCGTCACTCAGATGGTACGAACAGCAGGAGGGAGTCAGTTGGTTGTTGTTGGATGTCTGTGAAAAGCTGATGTATTGATTGTGGTTTAGATATAATATTCATTTTGCAATATAATTAGTTTTGTATCATGTTTAAATTATCCTCATGTCCAATATCAACAACAGAATGTCCAATCCTGCAACACTCGGGCTCAGATTAACGTAGTTCAGATGTATTCTGGTGCTTTCTGCAGATGTACGGGCTGATCTGGCTCACTGACCTCCGGAGTAAATTATCAAGAATCGATGTATTGATCATGTTGACCTCGGCACTCTGCCACGACCTCGACCACCCCGGCTACAACAACGTCTACCAGGTCGCCTCTCCGCCATCATCCCGTCTGTTCGGCTCATAATCCGGGTGCTTTGTTTATTCCTAAACTGTGTGTTGTTTTTAATTTTCACACAGATCAACGCTCGGACCGACTTAGCTCTGCGCTACAACGACATTTCCCCTCTGGAGAATCACCACTGTGCGGTGGCGTTCGGCATCCTGTCCAAGGTGAAAGAATAAAAACATGATGAATTTAAGATGATGCTCGAGAAATTAAAAAATCCCAAATGTGACTGTCAGAAGAATATTTAAAAAACAGAGGAGCAACAAAAGATCGTAATAAAGATGATGGAAAAAGTGTTCAAATGCCCAAATAATTCTCCAAAACAATAATGTGCAATGAACCAAATGACTTACTGTAACGATAAACTGAATGAAGTCTAAACAAATCATTTTCTGAATTTCAAAAAACAGTAAAAACAGTAAAAATCGTTTTGTTGAGACCTGAAAGGTAAAAGTTGTTTCAAATGAAAACTGATTTAACTTACAATAACCAACATTAAACATGTTCATTTCAACTCATCAGGAGTTTTGAATTAATCTAAATTTGTATATAAAGATAAATCGGAGATAAATGAAGTAAAACGTCTGAGAAACGAGATGGTGTCATCTGTAAAGAGCCGTGGAAACAGATGAAGATAAAGAACTGAACGTTCCAGGAACGGATCCTGAAGTTTCTATCAGCTGCTTTTGATTAGAAACATAAATTAAGATCATTAAATATATAAAATACATCAATGTTAGCGAGAAAATGTTCAGTTATTGACTATTATTCCCTCGTTTACACTTAAACCAAATTATTTTTTAAACAGAACAATAAAATGGTCATCAAACACTTTGCGCTGCAGATATTCAAGCAGTTAAATAAAAACACCATCAGACTCTTTTGTTAAAATGCTGTAACGTGACGTTCTCTTCTCAGCCCGAGTGCAACATCCTGAAGAACCTGACGGCCGAGCAGTACAAGCAGATCCGAGGAGGGATGATCAAGTGAGACTTCAGCTCAGATCCTCCTTCTCTTCGTCCATGTTGACGATGTTTCTTTTTCTTGTCACCGTTCAATGTTTCCGTCTTCAGGTGCATTCTGGCCACCGACATGGCGAGACACAACGAGATCCTCAACAAGTTCAAAGTCATGCAGCCGGTGTTCGACTTCACCAACAAGGACCACAAGGAAGTGGTGAAGAAGAACACGCCAAAGTCATTTTAGACTTTCAGTTTTTGTCTTCACGTAAAACAAATCAGGCAATTAGAAGTCTGAAATGAAATAACACAACAGAATAAGACTCTGGCTTGTTACGACCTTTAACTCTGATAATCAACCTGACGGCTGTAAATAAAAGCATGTATGATAAAAAACATCATGTGACAGAGAAGAAAACTTCTCACCGGTGACTCTTTCTGTTCCAGCTGATGAAGATCATGGTGAAGGTGAGCGACATCTCCAACGAGGCGAGGCCGATGGAGGTGGCCGAGCCGTGGCTGGACTGTCTGCTGCAGGAGTTCTTCAACCAGGTGACCAGCACACAGGACGCCACAGGAAACGGCCGCCTGGTCCGAATATTAACATGTAAGTACGACTCTTCATACGAGTGTCAGCCTTTCGTTCTGGTTCTGTTGGCAGAGCGACACAGAGAAACTCAAAGGGCTCCCGGTGGCTCCCTTCATGGACCGGGACAAAGTGTCCAAACCGTCCTCTCAGACCAACTTCATCCGGTTCGTCCTCCTGCCGCTCTTCAGCGAGCTCACCAAGCTCTTCCCCTGCCTGGAGGTAAAGTTGTCACACTTAGAAGTAAATCTGATGCTGAACGGAGATTTTTAAAGGCCTAAAGTTCTGCTGTCACGTTGCTGTGCAGCAACATATTCTGGAGCCGGTGCGCCGGGCCCTGGAGTACTACTCGGACATGGAGAGAGCCGCCAAGGAGGAGGAGGAGACGAGGAAGACGTGAGGAGGACGAGGAGCAGCTGACACACGATCGGTCTGCGCTCTGAAACTGAAATATAGGAGTTTGAAATGTGTGTAGGACTGAATCACTTCACAGGCTTCGGCCCAAACTTTTAATGTTTGTTGAGTTCTAAAGAGGTCGAACAGAACTAGTTTGTTTTAGTGCTGGTGCCACATTATTATTACATATCACAAGTGTTGACGCTCTCCAGACTGTTCTACTTGTTCTGACACTGCTGATGAATATTGATCCAACATCTCACTGTGTTCAGAACCAGAACTCATCCCTGCAGTATTGTCAGAATATCGATATCCAGATATTTCAACAAACAAATTGTGGTATTGATCATGTGCAGCAATAAAGCCGACAAACATTGTGATTCATCTCTGAGACTGAAGTCAGAACTTTTTGTTTCCAGTGAACGATGTAAACTCTGCACATTAAAACAGAAGTGTGTGTTTTCTTCACCTGCAGGTGAACTGACAGCTTTATTCTTCATTCACGTCATTTACAAAATCAAAAAACAAAAGTGCAAATATCAGTTTTCTGTACCATTAATGCATCTGATAAATATGTAGAGCTGAAAATAAAAAATAACCAGGGCTCAAACATTAGTGTGTTTCAGACAAAATTAAATTAAAAAAATGCTCACAATAAATCTTCGATATTTACAAGACAGTTATTTTTCAATACATTCTCTTGGCGTTTAAAAACAGGTTGATCACGACATGGAGCGTTTCTTCAGCGACAAAACTTAAATCCCTCCAAGTTTCCAGTTTATAACGAACTGTTAGCAGCTCTGACGATCCAGGTTATTTTACACTATAACAAAAAAACCACCACACAAGAAAATAAAAACACGATGAATGTGCAGTCGAGGACGCAAAAACTATTTTTTGTGCAATCTTGATATTTTTAAGTGCTGGAAATAATAAATAATATTCCAGACCTGCGTGTAGAAACACTAACGACACATTTTCGACTCCTTCTTAATTGTTTTCCTTCATTTATGTTCGTTCTGCAGCTGCTGGACTCGTCACAGCGAATATTTAGCTTAAAATATCGAGTCCAGTTCACGGAACATGAGCTTAGAACCAGCTGGAGCATGTGAAGCAGGAAACAAACATGTCGACTTTACACTTGTTTTTTAAACTTTTCTCTTCTCCGTTAAATTTCTGTCAGCTTGTGTCACAGAACCGCAACCTCATCCAGGAATTCTTTCTCACTGTCTTTAACATCGTGAGAGTTTCTGGACACTTTCGTTAACTTCTCGGGAGATTCTACGTGGATGTTGATGAACAAAATGTCCAAGAAAAACCGTCTGGCAGACTTAAATATGTTTAATTAGATATTGGATTAGACTGTTGGTACTTGGCGGAGGTATGCGCTCTACTGATGTTAGATAGAGTTTGATGTTGGTGTTGAGAAGAAGAAGAAAAGCCAGGCTGAATGTTTGAACGTGATGTGTCACAGTTGTCCTGATGGACTGTAGTTCAGCCTCTCATCATGTTCAAGCTGCAGTTATTTGGCTTTTATATCAAACTGTTTCTCACTGTCAAACGTCCACTGACTGTTTTCATCGAGAGATTTGCAGAGTTTGTTGTCCACCAGCTCCTGACGACACATTCTGACAGGGTCACAGATTTAGAACCACGTTTGCTGCTTGTTCTCGTTACTCTGGACTGAAAACTGATTCGAGACATTGATTTTAGTCTTTTTGAGTCTTTCTCACAGATTGAAACTGTGTAAAAAGCATCAATAAAACTTTGATGGAAGGTAACATGAGGTGAGAGATCGAATGTAACTGACGGAGGAACACTGAACTTTACAACGATCTCGCAAAGTTTCCTCTCCAAGTTCGCTGCGGTCGCACACATTTTAAGGCTCTTTAAAACCTTTTTGACACGATTAAATGAACACAAGATACCAGAAATCAAACGCAGCTCTGACAAGCACGTCCTCAGCTTCAGTAAAAACAACATGTAGTGTTTCAGACAGTTTGTGCCTTCGGCTCAAAGTAACAAGGAGACACAACGATGCTTAAAAACAAACATCAACAGGCAGAATTCATATAAATATGGCAGCAACACATGACAAAACAAAAAACAACTGTTAGCTTAAACACAAAGTGCTGCAGTCCCAAACTCTTTAAATAAAACCAGTGTTACAGTTTAATTCAGGATTCAAGTGGTCCCGTTCTTTACAGCATCGATGACGCTCCAGAACCAACACAAACCGGCAGCACACAGAACCGAAGAGTCCGATAAACTCCAGAGCAGAGTTCAGTTTGGTTCTTCAGCCTGTCTGCTGTTAGACATTATAAAAAGGTGTGTTTGAAACTGTTTGTTCCTAGTTTTGGAGCCGGTGCAATGAAGTTTCATAACTTTTATGAATCTTGTTGTAAATCGTTGTTGTTGGACTGAAGCGAAGAATCACTGAGCAGAAGATGATCGTGGTGATTTCTATCATCCTGCTCACGAGTGACGAGAAGAAGCTGCTTAGCTCCATAACGTCCGGTCCAATATTTGATTTCCTGACTTAGTTTGAATTTAAGGGTCACAAAAAGAAGACGTGTCGTTAATGTGAGGCAATAAATAGTTTCTAGACAAAATGTGAAGTTACTCCAGGATGTTTTAGTGTCATTTGTTTCATCACAAGGAATCTACGAACGGCTTCACACGACAGTCACAGCTTCGTCATTCTGTGAGTTTTCCTTTGAAATAAAAAAAGAACAAGTGTTTCATAACAACCAGAAAACATCTCAGTTATCCAGTTACGATTGAAAAAATATGATTGTTTTATGCTGCTGATTTTAAATGTTTTTAGTGCTACTACAGGAAACTTTAGTCTGGATTCTGTTTTAATCTGAATTTTATGAACTTTTACATTTAAGTTTGTAGGTTTAAACTCTGTCGGTGTCTCGTTCAGCCGGATCGGTTTTCAGGCGCTAATGAGGTTTTTTGGAGCTGCGTTAAAGTTTAAACGATGTTTTATACATTGATGACGAGTCCACTGACAGAAATATGATGGTTTTGATAGTCGAGTCAAATATAAAGATTTCCTGTTTCTCTTTGTTTTATTAAACATCTAACTCGACGTCTTTGGGTGTTGGACTGACTGACGGACATTTAAAGAAACAACTTGGACTTTCAGAAGCTGGAGGAACATTTTCCACTCGAATCATTAGTTAGTTAGTTGTTTGAGTTGAACAGGATTTTCAAACACACCTTTTTTAACTGACTTCCTGTGAGGATTAATAACAACAGGTCATCGTGTGAGACGCGAGTCGTGCCTCAGCAGGTCGTAGTGAACTCCTCCTGACATCATCATCGTCACTGTGACATCACGACAGATCGTCAGCATCAAATTAACACATTTTCAAGACTTTCCAGGTCCGTGACTCCTCCGACACACGTGAGCACATCTTTACACTCCGCGCTTCCTTCAGCGAGACTTTTAAATGTTTTATTTGAGCGAGCAGCACTAATGAAGGACTGCTGCTGTGGACTCTACAGAACCAGAGTTTGGCACTCTGAACATTAAACTCTACGTGATTTCAGATGACGATGGTGAAGAAAAAGACGCCTGATCGGCTCTTTAGTTTCCGGCTGACCTGATGTCAGCCGTGTTGGCTGTGCTGCTGCGGTCACTACAGGGTGGGACGGGCCTGTCGGGAGGGTGGAGGACTCGGTCGGTTCTATTTACACCGTCTGGAGGTAAAGCTCTTCTCTCTAATTGAACATGATGGACTCTGGATCCTGGTTCATCATCTGAGCCATGTGACGCAGGACGTCCTTCTTGGTGATGATGCCCAGGAGACGCCTGAACACAAACACAGAGGGAGAAATAAATGTTAACAGTTCTGTCAGTACACAACGTCCTGCGATGTAAATCTGTCTTATGAAGTGAACGTGTGCAAGTAGACAAAAAAAACGACCTTCATGAGTCAATTTCTCTTTTGATTTTCTTTGGTCAACTTAAAATCTATTAAATTCAGGACACAAAGAGACATTTAGGAGTAAAATCCAGCACAGTTGAGATCCGTAAACCACAAATATTCACACTCTGGAAGTCTTTATTATCACATCTGAACTGTTATGAGAACAACTGTGGAAAAACAGAATTGTCACCATGTTTATTTGTGTTTTGATCACAATTATCTAATTCTTATGGATCATTTCATTTTAGATTTGGTTCGAGATGAAACACTAAATGTATTCCTCTCATCCTCAAAGAATAACGGTTCAAATTTAAGTCTAATTATTTAAAAAACTTTCAAGACGTATAAATCAACACTGACAATCATCACTGATCTGTTATGACGCTGTTACATCTCTGATAAATATATAATTTGATTTAACTGATCAAGTCTCCCAATCTTTTTTACAGAATATTAATATTATTTGGCCACCAGATGGCGCTGATAACCAACAAATCATTGAAGTCATTCAATAATCAAACAGAGCAAAAATAACAAAATCTGCGTCACATTTAATTAAATAATAACAAGATTTTAGATTTGTGGTTTACTGAGTCATTGTTTTTGATATTTTCTGAACTTTTGTTCAGTGTCAGGAGAAAACTGAAAACATGAACGTGTTCTGCAGCAGCGGTCCGGTTCTTACCCGCTCCTGGTGACGAGACACTGGCGGAGGCCGAGCTTGCGGAAGATGTCCACCACCGTCTCCATGGGCGTGTGGTCGGTGACGGTGAAGGGGCTGAGGTTCAGGATGCGGCGCAGCTTCAGCGGCTGCGGGTTGCTGGCCGGCAGCTGCGGCGCGTCCTCGGTGAAGTAGACCACCGAGCTGCTGACCACGCCGTCCTGCTTCTGACGGGCGTTTTCTGCACACAGACAGACAGAGAGACGTTAAACATCAGCAGACTTTTAGGAAACGCGGCCCAGGACTGAGTGAACAGACTCACTGATGGCGAGCGTGAGGTCCCGGCGCTGAACGAAGCCGATCAGCCTCTCCGACTCTCTGGACACGACCACCGGGAAGCCGTTGTAGTCGGTGTCCTTGATGAGCGTCTCCACGTCCTCCACCGTGGTGGAGTCCTGCGTGAGGACGGCCAGAGTCGGGTCGTTCCGGCGGGGCCGCATCACATCGGTGGCCAGAGTGCGGTGGGTGAACTCGTCCCTGACGTCCAGGTACGGGTAGCCGTTGAGCTGGATGTGCGACTCGTAGATGCCCTCCTTCCCGAAGGCGTCCGCCACCCACTTACTGGTGACAGCGGCGGCCATTAGGGGGACGATGTACTCCAGACCGCCGGTGAGCTCGAACATGATGACCACCAGGGAGACGGTCATCCTCGTCACGCCGCCTGAGGGGAGCCAATCACAACTGGTTTATTACAGGAGAGAGTTAATGACGATCAGCTGTCATCAAACCAACACAAGTTCTGATCAGTCGTCTTCATGTGAACTCGATGCAGCACCGCGTCGACTCACCCAGACAGGCGGCGGCTCCCACCATGGCGTACAGGCCGGGCGTCACACAGTCGGCGCCGGGCCGGCACCAGTTCTTGAAGATGATCCAGTCGTGGTGGTGGTACGCCATCTGCTCCACGGCGATGCCGACGATCCGTCCTGCGATGGCGCCGACCGCCATGCTGGGGATGAAGAGACCTGATGGGATCTGCAGGAGACATTCACAAAGAGTTCAGTTACTCTGACAAAAGAACAAGGTCATAAAATTCATTAACCAAACATTTCCATCAATCTATCATCGATTTACAAGACTAATGATAATTTGCAATTAGAGATTTTAACACTAGATAACTCTTTCCCCTCTCTCTTTACTTTCTAAATTTCTTTTCTAGAGAAAAGAATCCAGAAAATAAAATAAAATGGCTGCACTTCTATTTTCTTCTATTTTCTTTCACAAACTTCCTCTCCGTCGTTCTGACCTTCATGCCGAAGGTGAAGATGGTGATGACGATCTTGAAGACGAGAGCGAGGGCGAGCTGCCACAGGGCGTTGTAGACTCCGGGCCCCGCCGGTCGGTCCGGAATGTCGTCCACAGGCCGACTCATGTTGGGGTTGTTGATGTAATCGCAGAGCTGCGACGACTCCAGAGCGCCGCAGTCGTTGAAGAGCTCGGAGATGAGCTCGCTGGTGCTGCGGCGGGTGTACGGGTTGGGATACGCCAGCACGGCGGTGATGCCCGTCACAGCGATGACTTCCAAGACCGGGTACTTCCCCAGCTGGGTGGTCTTCCTCCGCCGGCACCAGGCGATGTTGGCCCGGATGAACAGAGTCCCCCAGAGTCCGCCGAACACGCCGAGCAGGATGAACGGGACGAGCTCGGCCATGTACCACGGCGTGTGGTACTCCACGTAGAACAGCACCAGGCGGCTGTTGCCAAACGGGTTGATGGAGCGCAGCGTGAAGGCGGCGACCAGGGCAGCGAAGAAGGAACGCCACAAAGTCTTCAGGGGGAAATAATAACTGACCTGCAGGAGAGACAGAGATCGTTAGGAGAAACATCAGAAAACAATGCAGATAAACAAATCAAAGCAGCTCCACTGAGAAAAGAAAGAGGACGAGACGATCACAGCGTCCTTCACACAAAACTCTCCGATGTGTCCACTTTTTAATCAATAGCACCAAAATCATCCTTAAAGCTTTTCCTTTATTGTGTGTTATAGAGCTTAGAGGAGAATGTTTTCTCTCCTTACAGAACTGGAGCCTCCTGTTGTGACATCACTGCATATAATTTCCTGTCACTGGACTACAGAGCTGGACGTGTTACTTGAACAGAAGAAGAATGCTGCACAGACGAGCTGCGTCCAGATGACAGTCGGACCAAAGAAGCTCTGTTTTAAACAAACCTCTTCCAGGCTGAACAGAACTCCTCCGATTGGCGCTCCAAAGGCCACCGACACTCCGGCTGCTGCTGCCGCTGATAACACCTGAGAGTCAGAGACAGAATCAGTGAAACGCACAGTGTAATATTTTCAGACTCGTTCTCGTGGACTTTAGAACGACAGGAGACCAAATGAAACACAACGTTTCCTTTTGGAAGCTTGTGAATGTCTCTGGTTTAAACTAAGATCTAAGGTCTCGTCAGCAGCGTACCTCTCGCCGCTTGCCCTCGTTCTTGCTGTACTTGGAGAAGAGGCTGCAGAAGAGGTTTCCGCAGCAGCAGGCCACGTGGACCAGAGGGCCCTCCTTCCCCAGACTGAGACCCGATGACACCGCCAGGACCAGAGTGACCGTCTTGATCAGCAGGGTCCATTTCCCCAGGTAGCCCCGGATGATGAAGCCGCTGAGGATGGTTTTAATCTGCACAAAACAAACCACCGTGTTTTAAAAAGACAAGCTACGGAAGCTAAACAGCCCAAAAGCTCATCTGTCTGGTGCTGGTGTCACCTCTGGGATTCCTGAGCCGCAGGCGTACGGAGCGAACACTCGGACCAGCGACACCGCCAGGAAGGAAAACAGCAGAGCCCACAGGACGTACAGGAAGTAGTTCAACACGTACGCTCCGCCTCCCTGAAGGAAGGAGGTCACATACGGAAAAGTGAAAACCGTAAACTGACAGTGACGAGTCAACCGAGAGACTTCAGGACGTCGTCTCTGATCGCTTTTCATTTTCTGACATTTTACAAAAACAACTGATCATTCAACAAAGACGATACTCGACAATGAAAACAACGGTGGTAGCGGCTCTGACCTCGGCGTGGCCGGTCATTAGCTCCGCCCACTTCTGCCACTGCGGACACTTGTCTCGGTCGTCGAAGGTCGTCTCGTTGGACGTCCAGCAGCACTGCTCGTGGCTGTACCAGAAGGCCGACAGACACACGCCTTCCTTCAGGTCCGTCATCCAGTCCACGGCCAGGTCGATCACTCCGGCCAGCGTACCTGCAGACGACAGGACGCGTCAGACGGCCACGACAGAGTTCCGACCCAGAACAAGACTGTTTCACACCGGTTTCAAACTACAGAGACATACAAATCTACTTTACAGCACAGGTTGAATGTTTCGGGAGGTCAGACATCACAGCGAGAATCTGTGGAATATAACTGAAGAGCTCAACAAGCAGAGAGTCTTTAAGCACCAATGCAGGACTGGTTTGTTTGGAAAGATTAACAGGAGAACACAAAACTTTATATTTCATCAGGTGTCCTGTAGGTTTGGGCAAAGATTAGATTAATAAAGAAATTTGTAGGTTTGGAGACGACCAGATGTGGAAAATAATCTGCAGTATCAATTAAGACACCAATTTTCTTCACGATTAATCGGCTCAACGTGATATAAATAAGTGAATAAGAAGCCTCCTGTAGCAGCAGCATGTGAATGATACAGAACAATAAACACGTATTTCACACGACTCTCTTCAGAGCGTCGTCCCTCCTGACTGACCTGAGAGCAGTCCGATGAGCAGCATCACCACCCATCCCGACCAGGCGTCCAGCAGGCTCTTGATCAGCTCCCAGATGGACTCTTTGCTCTTACTGGTGATCTGGTGGACACGTTCACATTGATTAGCTGATCGAAGGGACAAAACTCTTTTCAAACATGACGAGACAGTTTCACGTAGCTGACAATATGAAGAGACAGAAGCTGTTTGAGAAACAGCAGATTTCTGGAAGAAGTGTCGGGAGGAACACCAACAAATCTCTAATTTTCACCACTCAGATTACAAAATAAAAAGTCACGTTAACCTTGCTAAAAATATCCTTATTATAACTAATATTCACTATTCTCAAAACGATGGATAAGACCTTTTCTGTTTCTGGTTGGCAGGGTGCAAAAGGATCTGAAAAACTACCAACAGCTAAAATTTTCCGGAGCAATGTTTTGTTAAACATATCATTATGATGCCATACCTCAGAGCGACAAAGTGACACAAAGTTGAAGGTGCACGCTGCAGTTTTGTGGTAAATGTTAATCAGAAATGTCCTTTACAAACTAAATAATCAAACCCTCTTTGTTTCCATGACTGAATAAACAAACTGACTTTAAAGGACAAAAAAATTCATTCTGTTTTACTTTGTTTATGTTGTTAATGTGGCGGACCCTGCCAGCTTTCTAGCTTCAGACAGTGTTCTGGGACCTTATTTTCATAAATACTTGAATTTCTTCTCCAAACCTTTAACACGTGGCATGGAAACAACAGGTAGATAAGAAGCCGTGGTCTCACCTTGCGGTGGCGGTCTGTGTCTCTGGATTTCTCCCTCAGCCAGTCGATGGTGTGGAAGTCTTCATACGTGCCCACGTCAGGAAACGGCTCGTCCAGGAAATCCATCAAGTTTCCAGCTCCGTTCATCTCCTCTGTGGGCGTGGAGCCGCTGACACCTGGCAGACGGGAGAAGATCAGAGAGCAGGTTCACTCTGACATACAGATGCTGAAACTGGAATATTTAGCTGTTTTTTAGGAATTATAGCCGACTCATCTCAGGACAAGTTTACATAAACACACCTAAATACTGACAGGATGAAGGCAGCAGGGCTGCAGATAAATCACTTAACAATGATTCATCAACAAACAATCTGGCTGTGAAATAGTCACATCCTTAATTCTTTATGTTTGTATTCAATGACAATAGAAACTGTTAAGTATAAATCATCCTTCCTGCTCTTTGTAAATCTAATATCAGACAAAATGCCAATATGATGTTATAAAATCAATATCAAGCATCTTTATAAACTCACATTATTAAGGCTGACGTGTTTGACATTATAGCGTCATCTATCACTGCTGTATTGTTTTCTTATTGATCGAACACTTTGACATCAGCTCATCTGACTGAATAATTAATCAACTAATCGCAGTTTTAATCAGCTTTACATGAGAACGTTGCTAACTGTCCATCATGTTGTGTTGTATGCACTCACAACCACCTGTCTTTAAAAACACGTCTATCATTAGATCATTTCTTCATTAACATCTACGAGTTTACAAACATTTAACATTAAACATGTTTATCTATGAGCGTTAGCTGCTAAAGCTAACAGTACCCGCATCATTAGCTGGTCTCTTCTAGCTAAGTTAGCTCGATAAAGTCGGATTTTACCTTCACCAGCCTCCATTTCACAGTCCGTCCACACGACTGCAGCTACAAAACGTTTCCTCTGATTTAATAACTTATTTAATGTCGACCTGGTGACGCATTTTAGCTTTAATATACAAGAAAACAGGCGTTAAATGTCCAGAAACAAACAGCAGACAGCGTCAGAGACTGCGTCCCACAATGCACCTGTTCCAACTGACAGTCTCGCGATAGGACGTCCACGAGCGTGCGTCAAAGATCGTTTGTTGAACAGATGAGTGCGAAATAATACGCGCATCAAAATCATCTTAAAAGGATGAATGCTAAAATAAAAAAGTACATTCACACATGTGCTTCAAAGATCGTCTATATTAGAATATTTCATATGTAAAAATTCATGCATCAAAGATTTTCTATTGAAAAGATGAATGCAAAATTCTACATGTGCATCAAAGATTGTTTATGGTTAAAAATCATTTCATACATGTGCATCAAATATGAAAAAAACAAAACAAAAAATGTGCGTAAAATTTTGTTGAAAGAAAGTAAGTAAATATAAGTTAACTGTTAAAAAAAAACAAAAAAAAATGTACACAGGCAGAGAAAATGATCATGTAAACGGGTATTTACAATTTTTCTGGAAATAATTTTTACCTAAATGATTTATACCTGAATATACCCGTAATTCATCATAGCTCATTTTCTTCACATTGCATTTAACATTCATCCCAAAACAAAGTACAGAAACCTGTAATTCAAAAATACAGTAGCCACAAAATTAAATAAAAGATAAATTAGGCCTACTCATAAAATTACATTTATCTTGTCACAAAAAATAATTTAACGATCACAAAAGAACAACCTGATGTCTAAAACCTGAGAGTTTTCACATGAATAAGAAACCATGAACCAAAAATGTAGCGTATCCAAAGAGGAGGCGACAAGTCATGATGTTCTCATCTGTGAAGCAGAGATCACCGTGTTGATTATGAACCATCCACCACCAAAACAGTAACACATCATCATCTAATGATCATTAGACATCAATGATTCCCTGATCAGCACATCACCACCACACTGACGGCTGATTCACCAGATTTCAAACTGCTTGTGTTTCTTAAAAGGAGTTCTGTCCTTAATGTTGTTCCCGAAGAGTCTAGAAAAAGACCAGAGCAGAGAAACATCACTCACTCAGCCACAGGAACATGTGGAACAGTATTAACTTCACTAACCTGAGAGGATGAAGCACAAACGTCTGAATAAATGATGGAACATTGGTTCATGTATGCTCACCGCACAGTGTCCATGGAGGGGTTGATGGAGACCAGTTCAAGCAACATGTCAGCTGAAGCATCAGTGATCTGATTGTGACTCAGACTGAAACACAAACACAGGAAGTGACACGGAGGATATTTAGGACTGTAAATCATATCAGCTGCTGCTGGTGGAGGCAGTACAGGTTCTGTCCAACACACAACAGCCAGGAACACACACACATACAGAAAATAACTAGAACTATATATATTGTTGTGTGTGGACAGACTGATACTCACTCCAGGACTTGGACTTTGTGCAGATGTGTGAGCAGTGAGAGCAGCAGCTGGTCAGTGAGCTCACAGTGACTCAGGTCCAGTTCTGTCAGCCCTTCAGAGACGTCCAGCAGCTGAGCCAAAGCTCCACAGGACCTCTGATCCAGTGTGGTGTGACTGAGGTCCAGTTCTCCACCCAGGGCTCCACACAGGGACACCGCCCGTCTCACTGTGTCTCTGTCTCTGTTCACAGGAACCAGGGACAGCAGCTGGAGGACGACAGTCTTACTGGCTCTGAACAGCAGAATCAGAACAAAGAGCGACTGTTGAGGCTGATTTATGGTTCTGAGTAGATTCTACACAGACACTACAGCGTAATATACACATGTGGGTTTCAACGTAGTGAGTATTTATGTGTGCTGGTGTGTCTGTGTTGCTGGTGGTGATACAGGGACCGCCAGCTGCACTTTCCCCAGTAAACACACCAACTCCTTCAGGTTGCAGCTGTGTCTCTGGGCTGGGCAGAGCGGACAGGCCGGGTGTCAGCAGGGAGGGCTGCTCCTCCAGACACAACTTAGACTTGGTTCGACAAGGTGACGTTTGTAATCTGCTGCTCCTGGAGGGGCAGCCGGCCCTTTGGACATCCGGCCTGTCGGCTCTCTCCTGCTCAGACACACTCGGACAATAAAGAACGGCTCCGGATGAAGCGTATAATCCAGGAAGAGCAGCAGAGGTTGGTGTGTTTACTGGGGAAACTACAGGTCACAATGCTCTGTATTAGTACCACCACTAAGCACCAGAGGAGAAGAAATGTGATGCAAAGTGAAGAAACGACGGTCGTGACAACAACGTGCAGGTACAGTTCTGCAGAGGTGAGAGTCAGAATATGATGTAGGTCATTCTGTTGTGTTTCCCACCTGAGCAGGACTCTGTCCAGGACAGGAAACAGCAGGTCCAGTCCGCTGTCCTCCACCTCACAGTCCTGCAGGTGGAGCTGAGTGTGCTGGCTGCTGTGTCTCAGGATGGTGGAGACGGCCCTGCAGTCCTCATCAGTCAGACTGAGAGTTTCACTCTGACCCTCCTGCAGCAGCTCCACACAGGAGGAGCAGGACAGATCCAGCCTGTGCTGCAGAGTCCTGAGCAGGCTGACTGCTGCCCCCTGCTGTGCGTCAGAGGCAGCACAGCAGCGAATCAACTGCAGCAGCAGATTTCTGTCCACACTAAATAGAGACAAAAACAAAACATTAAACACATTCTAACCACATCCTTTCATTGATCAGTTAC